>JARFIX010000473.1:0-69000 GCA_036346125.1 Lycocerus yunnanus | reverse complement strand
GATCATAAGAAAGTTGAACTCTTCCCGGATTAGAACATTAGCATTAGAGTTAATCGCGTTATTCGGCCAATGACACTTTTTTCAAGTTTTACCAGATTATAAATTAAGTTAAAATCAGCGCAAATTAATTTGGGCGTGACTGTCCTCATCTCCTACATTAAACTACTTTTGAATGCAAAGTAATGATAAAAGAACGTCTATTTCTTCTAAATACAAATAATTCAAATGTTTGTATAGAAGTTGTGTAAATAACTGATCAAAATTCCTTTGTGTTCAATGCTTGAATAATATATAGTAGCTATTAATGTAACAGTCATTTTATCCGTTTTATACTAAATTTAATACTTTTATTCCTAACCCTTTTTGCATTTTCTCAAGCAATCGTTCCTTTATGCCTTTGCATTGTCTCTTTAGTAAACTTAAAGTTTTTATGATGTGTCTATTTCCTGATGCCAAATTATGAGAAAGTGTCGTGTTTATTTGTATCATTTATCGTGCAATGTACTAAATAATTAAAAACTATTAATAACTTGTATCATCCTGTATGACAACTTACAAACAGAAAAGTAATTTTTTAAAATAATCTAGCTTACCGCCTACGTACTCTTGGACTAGAAAATTAAATGAACGAATGCTGCAATAAATAGAATCACATGTTCACAAAAAATATTTGCTTTAATATTTTAGGAACATAAGGAAACTGTTAAAATATTTATTTTGTATTCCCAGAAATAAATTTTTATTCAAGAAATATTGTTACGATATAAAACGCAGAACATGTTTACTTGCAATCTGTTAATATGAAAAAGCAATGAAAATGGTAAGAAAATGAAAGCTTTGATAACGTAAATGCAATCTGAAATGCATTACCCAACACTATTGTTTGCTTTTCTTATCAAAATGCAACACTCTTTTCGACTTCCATTATCATAGAACGATGGAAATAACTACAATAAAATATAGTTAGAATGAAAATGAAGGAAATTTTATTTCATGGTTTGCATAAGTACATGTATGTATAATGAAAACTTAAAATATTACGTTGGGGCAATAAAAATTGGAATATAATCATTGTTATTTTATGCGGAATTTAATAAAGCAAAAGTTACTCGGTGAAGTAATTTGACCTTTCGGGTTCTTCTAATAATTAAAATTATTTGAACTTTTGCCATAAAATAATATTTTGTGTTAGTAGTATTACACTTGAGTTATCTTTACTCTTTACTATGAAAGGAGCGGGAAAAATAAAAAAAAATCTCCTTACCTGAAAAATTCTTGAATTTAGGCTCTAAAACCAAATGTTAAAATTCTAGGCCTCTGTAAATTGCGCAATAAAAAGAGCGATCATTTTCCCGATCAATCCAATCCTGTTTACCAATCTGCTTTCGGTCTCTTATGACACTTCTTCGTGTTACCCTAGAGATTGTTTGACAAAAATAATGGTCAACTGCATAATTGGCTATTAAACCAACTAACTTGCAAATTCGATAACTATTATTCATCAACCAACTTTTGAAACACGGAGATAGTTTTAAGAAAGTTATTGTTTCTCCAAATATAAACCGGATACCTTAGCAGTTAATTAGTTAATTACTTAACCCACGACAGTTTAAAAAATAAGATTTAAATTAATGACATTTACCATCATCGGCATCATAGCATTCTTACCAAATCCACCTTCTAGTACGAAAATGATATGGAAATTCTTTTTGACGCGCAATAATTGAGATGTGGAGGTTTGGATTACACTTTGTTGCAATAAACTGTGCATTGGTTAGTGGCTGTATTATGTTTAGCCTTTATGTAATTAGCTCAATTGGCTAACTAAAGAGTAAAATTTACCAATATTCGGTGGCAGAGCAGTATTTGACCACATGTCCTAAACTTTGGCATTCAAGACATCTGGAAAATTATACCATGGGCAAATGTGATCAGTGTCGAATCAGTAATTTGAAATTCCAATTTCTGCTTATAACTTTAATTCCAGAATTTTCCCCTTTGGGTTTCCGGGCCTCAGCAACTCCGTTGCGTTAAACTGTGTATTGGTTAGTTGCTGAATTATGTTTAGCCTTTTTAAATAATTAGCTCACTTGGCTACCTGAATAGTAAAACCCACAAAGTTCAATGACAGAGCAGCATTTGACCACATGTCCTAACCTTTAGCATTTATGACATCTGGAAAATTAAACCATGGGCTAATGTGATTTGTGTCGGATCAGTAATTTAAAATTTTAATCTTTGTTTCCAACAAAATGTTTTTGCCAGCTATTGTTATCCATTCTTTGGAGGTGCCCGTGCCACATCAATTGTTTTTTATTTATGGTGTCTATTATTCTTCCGTTAACATCCATTATTTGCCATATTTCCACCTTTCTTAAGTGCTCCAGCTTAGATACACCACAAGAGCGTTTCCAGAAGTCCATTTTTAGAGCTTTTAAACGACCTATATTTTTACTTTATTATACGTAATATGAGAAATTATTGTTTTCGTGCAGAAAAAAAATTGAAATTTTGATGGATTTACACTTTTTGAGGTCCCCTGAGTTAAATAAGAACATTTCCAAAAAATGTCTGTGTGTGTGTCTGTTGTCAAATTTGTGTGCGACCCACAGCAAAACCGAGGGTTAACCGGTGGTAAAGTTTTTGTACATGACATCTCATGAAGTACATGAAGTACTTCACGTGGAACATCCTTCAGTACCTCTGCAACGGAAGATCTTTAATTTACTTCTGATAAAAATAAATTACTCGATCCGGGGTCTGGGAGCGTGGAACACTCTCAGTGCCTCTGCAACGGGAGATCTTCAGTTTATTTCTGATAAAATAAACTATTCAATCCGGGGTCTGGGGTGGGAACACCCTCCAGTGCACAAATTTTGGAATGAAGAACATTGCAGAACATGCATAACCCCAGACCAAGTAGTTTACTTTTATCAGAAGTAAACTGAAGATCTTCCGTTGAGAGGCACTGGAGGGTGTTCCACACCCCAGACTCCCGGTTTAAATAATTTATTTTATTAAAAGTGAATTAAACATTTTAGCATATCTCAAGTTTATTAAAATTAGCTATGGTAAATAAGTGTGTTTAATTCTAATTTGACAATTAATTATAAACTGCGTAATTATAACTTCTGTACCCCTTGGGAGGCAGAGCTCTGCAACAAAATAAAAAATAAACTACTTAATCCGGGGGTCTGGGAGGTATGGAACACCTTCCAGTGCCCCTGCAACGGGAAATTTTTCAGTTTACTTCTGATAAAAAATAAACTACTCGATTCGGGGGGTGTGGAACACCCTCCATTGCTTAAATTTTGGAATCTCGGTGAGTCCCTGAAATACCAATGATGTACGTGAAATACAATGAAGTATCGATAAATTAGGTAAATTATTGATGAAGTACGGTGAATTACTGGTGAAGTGTGAAGTTAATTGTACACGATTTCCTCTAGCGGTCGACCCCTCGGCAAAAACTAATAGAAATTTTAAACAAAATTTTGGATTTTGTATCCTAATATTGAGACTTTTAGAGCTGATTAGATTTTGGTTGGAATTGGTTCATGGGAATAAGAATTTCGAAACCAAATTTAGGATTTAGCATACTTAGGTCGAGATTTAGAACTTATTAAGTTTTAGTTAAAATTTGTTTATGAGAACATTTTTAATTTTTTTAAGTTTTATTATTTAATATTAGTTTTTAATTAATATTTCGAAAAGTAATACGAATTTCAAAACCAAATTTAGGTTTTCATATTTTAATCGATCTTTAGAACTAATTAAATTTTAGGTAAAATTTGTTTATAAAAGCTATTGTTTTTTATTATTTTAAATTTTATTATTTAATATTAGTCTTTATTTAATATTTTAAAAATTAACAGGATTTTCAAAACTAAAGTTGAGATTTGTTATGTTTATGGCAGGAATTAGAGCTGATTAAATTTTGGATAAAATTGGTTCATGGAAGCAATTTTTTTAATCTTTTATTTAATATTAGTTTTATTAAATATTTCAAAACTAATGAGAATTGCAAAACTAACGTTGGTATTTTGTATCTTTATATTTAGGCTTAGAGCTGATTAGATTTTGGGATAAATTGGTTAATAGAAAATATTTTTTTCTTTTTATTATTAAAAATTATTTTTTTAATATTTAATAAAAGTATGATAAAGTCATGGGCATGGCCACATCCGATTTTTTTTATTTTAATAACTGACGGTCAACAGTTTTGAGTTGAAAACATATTATGACATAAGAGAATTAAAGAACCAAAATTGTTCCACCACAGCTAAAGTAGCCATGAAGTAGAAAAAAAAATAGGAAAGATATATTAATAATGACCAGAGCTCTTCTACCATGCAGTGCAAAATCTTAAAAAACTTTTGAGTGAAGGAAGACCTTGAGCTAATTAAGAATGTTTTGAAGACTTAACACCTGAGAGGCCACCGATTATTCGCTCAGAAAGATAACGGAAAGTTGAAAAAAAACAACAGTTTTATGTGGATACGTCATAATCCAATCGAAAGAGTTCAATTTTAAATTTTCGAATATCATTTGTCCGTTAACATTTTTACGCTGTCTCCATTTTTGAAAATCGCAAGATCGCGATTTTTGGCTTATGCGCAAGTCACTATCAGTAATTTTCATTTTACGACTTGCAGCGTCAGTGACGAAATTTTTGTAAACAAGAACTCGATTATTATTTTTTTTCCGGCCATCATATGTTGTTGAGTGCAATAATACTGAGCTTCCAAGCAGCAATTATAAGTTAGAACGATTTTGTTTCACCTATTTTTAATCGTTCCTTGATCGTGGATTTTTGTCAAACCGTCTCCCAACGTGTGTTCAAACCACAACATCCATCATTTGGGGCATCATTTCCGTCAGCAGCATCGAATTCCGTCTTCCGTCCCAGAATAGCAGCGCAACATCACCTGCAAGCATCTTTCTAGGAAAAAGTGAACCAGTGTTATTTGCGAGTCAATCTAAGTTTACAACATGGTTATCTTCAACTGGTCCTTGAATACCTGCCGACTTTATACTTTGTAAGATCTTTACCAGCTGGTAAATCGTTTTATCTGTTAGTTAAGGTTACAGTTGTGTTGATTTTTATCAAATATCGATTCATTCATCACGCTGCTGTGATTGCTACGCACTGGGTTGTTATATCACTTCCAGCGAATTGTTGCTTAGCAAATTTAAAATTCAGTACTTTATAAATACCAGCAGAGCTCCTGACCATATTAAGTTTATTAATAAACATCTCTGTTATTATTACTCGTCCGGTTTTTATAGGTCCGATTTAAGATATCCTTACTCTCTGTTTCCCCAATAAACAGAGGTGTAGCTGAAATCGACCGTGAAAGGGGAAACACGTTATATAAATTTGTGTTTGTTGAATTCGAAACAATTTCTCATTGTTGAAGATTCATAGAACACTCTTGATTATGACTTAATAACCGGTGTAATCATAAAGCAACTACCAAATAGAGCTTTAAATTAAAAATTCTGGTTTGCAAATTGGCCACAATCCCCGCAATGGAAAGCAAGCCTGGAAAACCAGCCAAAGAATTGTTAAAGCTTTTCCAAAAATTATTCTTGAAAAGTCTAAAATCAATACTCGATCAGGTTCACATCAGGTCGGGTTTTGAGAGTAGCGGGGCTACCATGGAGAAAATGCACAAACATTTAATTTTTAATTAAAATTTTTCTTCCTCCATTATTTGCATTGATTTGTTTTAAAATTGTATGAATAATATTTACGAATGCACATCATACATATGTATTATATAAACTTGTATTTCATATACTGTTTTGTTTGCAATTTTGCTATTGATTTTATTTTGAGTATAAAAAACACACACAGCACGTCATTAAAATCTATTCAAACTAACCGCATATGATGTACATACAAGAGCGAGGAGTCTAAATAACTTTTTTAATATTATAAAAAGAATGTTACAAATAAATTTGGAAGTAACATGTTTTTTCCATTACTTATACATACAGTGATGCTACATTACTAGTTTCAATTTTCAATATTAACTTGATGTTATAAAGTGATATAACATATTGCTTCTTGATGTGTGGTGCTAGTTCATTTTATGGCCAACATTCTAAAACGCGTCTTGATCACACCCTTGTCCTAACTATTAGTTCCTTGTCATGTAATGGCACAGTGACAATCCTATGGCTATATTTTACTTTCGGCTCCAATAAATTCCAAAGCTTTATCACTGCTTAAAAAATCACAACTTTAACGATGTTGTAAAATAGATGATGTGTTAATACGATGATTTATTCCTTGGTAATCTCGAAAGTATGTATTTACAAATCTCAATTCATAATTATTGTTATATATAATCGATATACGTAAGCATAGTCGAAGGGTAAGATAATCTCCGTCATATCAAATAACCCGTAAAATATGCATTGTTTCCATTGGTGTAACTCCCGCAGTTGGGTAAGTCAGTTGACGTAAAGGAAAGTGTTTCAGACTGTGAAATATTGTCCGTGCGAGATGCTAAATTTGCCATCTCCCAGTTGAGCAGAAGCACACGAGTGGAACCGAGACGCAATGATTAATAGCACGTTTATGAGTAAGACAGATATTTTCGGAAATGTGCCTGCTCCTTTACAAACTTTTCCCGACTATGTCATATTTCGATGTTAGACAACGCCATTTCGTCTCTTATTGCTTAACTAATAATACATGGAATTCTTCCAGCTACTTGTAGTCTTCGTTTGATTACATCATTAATTTCAGACGTTTTCTTTATAAAATGAATACATCATATCATTCGTAGGCACGCTGAATATAAAATAATTTAAACAATTTCATTTTCGTTATAAATGTCTTCACAAAATTACTTGTCAAAATGAGTGTGTACACTAAAGCGATTATGTCACCTTTACAAATTAGGAAAAAACGCTAATGGCTGTATACCACGAATAACTGCTGAAATTTATGTATCTGAAGCAATTCACAAACCGCCGCAACAAAAATAAAATTTCACTATCTACTTATATTTTTATTTTAACTATCGTGAGGAAGGTTTTGTGGTTTTTGAACCCGTTTTATTTAAGAACACCACACCGACATTTATTTATTTTTATTTTATATGATCATATGAACATTTCGTCCTTCCAAACTTGAAATATTCAGCAATGACACAGTATCGACTACTATTTAAAGGCGATATTACTGCTTAATTGTGTATAATCATGAATGCACTTTACTTGGCTGGAAAATTAGGTCAATTCCTGTGGAAGCAACAATTTCCTTTTCGCGTGTAGGCTCAAACAAATGGTTAAAAGAAGTACATTATTAAAATTAAAGTATCCTGTTACACAGTAGAATTTTTATTCTTGTTAATATTTTGTATTGCGGTTTTTCTTTGTTTAAGTTTAGCTCAGAGACCAATAACTAAGCTATAGCTTTCCGTCTCGATATGCACGTTCGTTTAGTAACCCTAAAATTCATTGCTTCTCTGAATGTATCTACTAAAAGACAATTTCGGACCTATAAACTATACGCTAAAACAGTTTCAGAGATTGTTAGTCTCAACGGTAAACAAAATTTTAATTAATAACCATATTATTTGGCCATTGTTCTTTTAATTTATAATAATTTTACGCAATGTCAAATTTTGGAGTCAACCCAAACTGTCGGAATAAATTAAGAGATTTGAGTATTTTACGCTTAGTATCATTATTTTGAGGTGCAAACTAAGTCGACGCATGCGCAGATTGCAATTTTGTTCTTCACATATTTTTAGTGGTGTTAGAACTACCCTTTTATAGCAATTAAAATACACTTTTTCTATAAAATAGCTTCACCAAACAGGCCGTTTTAACTAACTACGGAAAATCTTGGTTTTAAATCGTCAATAGGTGGATTTAAAATTGAAAAGAGCCAATACAATAATCACATTCCATATGAATTTTTAAAACAGCTTTTTTCAAATTTTGTGGACCATTCGCAAATTTTAATTTTTTAAGCGTTATGGTCTCTTAAAATTTATAAAGAAAAATTGTGAAAATCGAAATCAGGGTTGATCGCCCTCGTGCAGTTCTATTTTTTGCTTGATGTTTTTCTTATTTCTACTTCTCGTATTGTTGCTGCCTCTACTTCGTCCTTTATGTTTAATCATTTATTTCAGTGATATGTTCACTTGATTATTTTTACAAAATGTTTGTGGTCGCGCTTGAGATAATAGTAAATGCGACATTTTATTGGTCCTAAACTTTTCTTTGGGTTACTACATTGAAAGAACCAATTAAAGGTTCAAAAGAGCAAAGTATTTATTCAAAGTAAAAATATAAGATATTCTTCTTATTAGGAAAATTTATGTTATCAATATAAAATAAAAGATTCATTGCTAACCCCTACAGATCATAAAAAATCAGGAAGAAAATATAAGTTTGAAACAATCCGATGGAGTACGATTGGAGTATCGTGGTTAACGATTTTGAAAATGTCATATCGAGAATATTGCGTTTTAAATTTCAAAAAGATGTACTCTAAATTACCAAATAATAACAAAATTCCTATTTGAAATTTTTGAATTTTAAATCAGATTATCAAGATCTCTGCAACTAAGAAAATGTAAATTTAAACACAAAATTATTATTACAAAATATTACTTAATTGTAAACTAGAAGGTAATCCATTCAATGTTTACAGATTATGAGTAGGGTTTATTATATTGCTTTGGTTTTCTTGAGAACGATGACATAAATTATACTGGGGAATTCATAATACTTTCTCCTCTCCCGATTCTTGGTCACTGCTTTATATTTTTGTGCTAAAACTTTCACCATTATCGTTTAATACTAATAACCATAAGTTTTCAAATTTATCTATCACACTTTGAGTGCTTGGGGTGTTCCACACCCCAGACCCCGGTCTCTACAACTTTAGTTTATAATTTGGGCTAATTCGGATATTAGTTACTTGAGTGTGCCTTCTTAAAGTTAGATTTATTAGTTTTTCTAGAGATTTTTCTAGTTTGGTTATGGTGATGTCTTCAATTTATTACTAATAAAAATAAACTGCACAAACCGGGGGTCTGGGGGTGGAACACCCTCCAGTGCCTCACTATTAAAAGACAAAACATTCAATTTTTACAAATAATGAGTAGGGTTTATTATAGCGCTTTGGTTTTCTTAAGAACAATGACATATTATACTGGGGAATTCATATTCCCCTTCCCCAATTCTTGGTCACTGCTTTATATTTTTTGTGCTAAAAACTTTCACCATTATCGCTTAATACTGATAACCATAAGTTTGCAAATTTATCTATCACATTTTGAGTGTTCTTGGGGGGTGCTCCACACCCCCCGGCCCCGGTCTTGACAACTTTGGTTTATAATTTGGGCTAATTGGAATATTAGTTATTTGAGTGTGACTTGTTAAAGTTAGGATTATTTAGTTTTCTAGAGATTTTTTTTAGATCGGTTATGCTGATGTCTTCAATTTATTACTAATAAAAAATAAACTGCACAAACCGGGGGGTCTGGGGGTGTGGAACACCCTCCAGTGCCTCACTATTGAAAGGCAAAACATTCAATGTTTACAGATTATGAGTAGGGTTTATTATAGCGCTTTGGTTTTCTTGAGAACAATGACATATTATACTGGGGAATTTATAAGCATCCCTCCTTCCGATTCTTGGTCCCTGCTTTATATTTTTGTGCTAAAACTTTCATCATATCGCTTAATACTGGATCTGGATCTGATTATTTGTGGAGGGCAAATTGCTGCACGCACTCAGGCCACAAAACCGGGCCCATTATGCTACCTCCGGGTTTCAGTAGTAGCCCTCCGCCCTCCTATACCTCCAGCCATCCTACATCGAGGATGTACTGAGGATCTTAGAGGGCAGGGTGCCACAAATTCTGGCCATGGTGGGCCAGAAGTCCCCAACATGGATCCTCTTTTGACGTAAGGCCGGGCATGTGCAAAGCACATGCTCCGCATTTTCGTCTGATAAATCGCACCATCGACAGGTGGGGCTTTCTACCACCCCATTGTGTGCAGGTGTTTATTTAGTTTGCAGTGTCCCGTCAGGACCCCGCTAGTATTCGTAGCTTATCTCTTGATAGCTGTAGAAAGTATTTGAATGTCTGCTCGAGGGCGCACGTATTGCTGCCCTTGCCTGTCGGCATTCTTTGGTATTTTTCCATCTGCTGGTGTGGAGTTTAAGGGTTTCTTCAGTTAGGAGAGCGTTGAAGAATTCGACTGCCGGCATTACGAAGGGCTCGGGTCCACACGGTGGTGTGCCCGCACCCGTTCTCGCCAGCGCGTCCGCTCTCGTTTCCTTGTCGCCTTGATGCCCTTTGACCCATCTAAGAGTTAAGGCATTTTCGTTTGTCGATATTTCGTTCAGCATCCGTATGCATTTCAGCACCAGATTTGAGGTGATCCTATGACGGTTGAGTGTCATAAGAACCGCTCTGCTGTCGGTCAATATCTGTATCTTTTTCTGCCGGAGTTTCCTTTCCAGGATTTGTTCCGCGCAGTGCAGTACGCCTATGAGTTCTGCTTGGAAAACCGAGGCATACTTTCCTAGCGGTAGACTTATGTTTAGTTCCAGTTCAGGGGAAAAGATGCCCGAGCCGGTGCCAACATTATTTTTAGAGCCATCCGTGTACAGTGATATGTCTGTCTCGGGGGCTTCTGCCGTGTTTAACAGGATTTCGAATTTCCTATTGAATGAGTATTTAGGAGAAATACTGTCGGTACTGAGGTCCAACAGAGGCAGCCTCTTTGCGCAGTCCTCCAAGATCCTCAAGTGTCCGACAGCTCGCTGCCTATGCGCTTAATACTGATAATTATGAGATTGCAAATTTATCTATCACAGTTTTAGTATTCCTGGAGGGTGCTCCACACCCCAGACCCCGGTCTAGACAACTTTAGTTTATAATTTGAGTTAATTGGAATAATAGTTACTTGAGTGCGACTTGTTAAAGTTAGGATTGATTAGTTTTTAAAGATTTTTTTAGATCGGTTATGGTGATGTCTTTAATTTATTACTAATAAAAAATAAACTGCACAAACCGGGGGTCTGGGGGGTGTGGAACATCCTCCAGTGCCTCACCGTTGAAAGAAAAACTTCAATGTTTACAGATTATGAGTAGGGTTTATTATAGCGCTTTGGTTTTCTTGAGAACAATGATATATTATACTGGGGGGAATTCATAATCCCCCCCCATTCTTGGTCACTGCTTTATATTTTGCAAACTTTATTTAAGTACTGATAACCATAAGTTTACAAATTTATCTATCAGGTCTTAGACAAAATTTAGTTTATAATTTGGACTAATTTGAATATTAGTTACTTAGTGTGACTTGTTAAAGTTAGGATTAATTAGTTTTTCTAGAATTTTTCTAGGTTGGTTATGCTGGTGTCTTCAATTTATTACTAATAAAAAAAACTGCACAAACCGGAGTCTGAGGGGTGGAACACCCTCCAGTGCCTCACTATTAAAAGCAAAACTTTATTATACAGATTATGATAGGATTTATTATTGCGCTTTGTTTTTGAGAACGATGACATAAATTATACCGGGGAATTAATAATCAAATAAATAACAAAATAAATTGGCAGAAGCTGGATGCGATCCCAGTACCCTTTCATATGTTTTTATTTTTTTGCAATTTTACGGAATTCCATTAATAACTTACCAAATTTATGTTAATTTTTATGCAGTTCATCAGTAATATATAATTATTCAAATTCAATTTTCTCAAAATTGGCAAAGCATGCCCTTATACTTGCACCTGTTGAAGTCCAATACAAGACTTATACGCACAATAAAATGAATCAATTAGTGAGGAAAGTTGGTCTCCCTTGTTAGTTGTAAAACTAAAAAATTAAATAAATGTAAATCAGCATTGCTTGTCAGTCAAGTTGAATAGCTTTTCATTTCAGATATGCCACTATTGTCCTGATAGATCGTGCTGTCTCGTAAATTTTTACAAAATATAGCAAAGGGCAAATACACCACTGGGTATACTTGTTTGAACTTGCTTGGTACAAGCACGGTACATACATATACATTTATATTTCTTTTTTTTGTTCTAGATGAAAAAAATAAAATTAGAAAAAAAACTTACACCAGATTGTTATTTTTTTCCCCCAAATCTTTTTCTTTTTTTTTGAAAAAAATTCAAAAAATTAAATTTTTTTTTTTGCTTTTTTTAAAAGAAAATTTCAAAAACATTTGTTGTAATTCAAAATTTGAATTTGTCTTCTAAATCAAACCGAAATGCTTCTGTATTTTTCATTAGAATAAACTAGAAACTATGAGTTAAATTTGAAATTTAATTTGTTTTGCAAAAATATAATTAAATAAAGATTTGTTTTAATATTTGTGCGACCCTGTGTCTTGCTAAATTTTTAAGTTTTTAAAAATTTAAATTTTGTTTCAATAAATTTTCATATTTTTTACCGTTATTTGTTGTTTTTAAATTTGATAGCTGTTAATGTTTTAATTTGAGTTCAAGTTGGCTGTTTTATATATTAATTTTTGTTTTAGTTTTACTTTGCGTATTTGGGCCCCATTTGAAAATTTTGTAAATTTAAATATTTAGTTTTACTTTTTAGCTAATTTTGTTTAAATCCTGGCTAGCTCCATTTTCTTAATTACAATTATTTCAATTTTTATTTTAACACCATTTATTTATTTAAATGTAACTTTAATATTTTTATTTATTTTATTAACTTTACTATTTTGTTTTTTAAAGTCGAACTTTAAATTTTTTAAAATTTCTTATTATTCACTTTTTCAAAATGTTTAAACCACTTTTAACTGTTTTACTTTGAAAATAGCTAAATTTAAATTTTTCACTTTGTTTTTTTTTAATAGTTATAATTGTGATTAATTTCAAAATCATTTTTTCATTCAAAAATTGTTCAAAAATATAAAATACTTGAAAAAAAAAATTATTTTTCTTTGTTTTATGATTTTTTTTTCAGTTGAATATTATAACATTTAAATTAAAGATAATACAATAAAAATTTATTGTGCAAATACTTTATTTAACACGGAGATGTCAATTGAACCTTTGCGTAGAATGCAAAATTTCAATGAAACAATATTAGTTACAAAACTATTTAATAATTGCAATTAAAAGTTTTTGAGTTTTTAAAAACGAAAAATTTATATAAACAAAATAGGTTTAACCGTTCTAAAACCTGTACTGAAATTTTAATTTAGTACTAATTTATAGATTCACATGCCCCACGTTGGGTGTCAAATATAATTTGTAAACAGATAAGGGAATAATTTTGCACTTTTAATAAATATTATTGTAATGCAGGGTTAAACAACATTGGTACAATCGATTTTAGATGCAATGATGGTTTTTGATCTTTTAATAACTTTTAATAACGTTTGATGTTACTCGAATACATTATTTTTCGTTTTAAAACTTCTAGGTTAGCCTTATCGTGCATTGGTGTATTTCTTTAAAAATATTCCATCTGAAATATTTTATTTTGCAAGATTAAGTTTTATTTCTTGTTTTTCAGCAAAAGATTATTAAAAGAACGCAGTACGTTTTCAAGCATTGATTATTTGGAATTTGAAGTATTTTATTATTAACTCGAATTTAAACGAGCACCTAAAGGCAAAAGTTTACAAGATCTTAATCTGTTTATGCAAACATAAACTTTTATGTATTTTTATGTAAAACACTTTTATTGTTGGTTATTTAACACTTCAAAATAAGAAAACAAATTTTAAAATCATATAAAATGTTTAGATTGGTACTAACGATTTTGTTTGACTTGTAGAATGAAGAAATCGGAAGGGACGGATTCAAATCCACCAGATTCGGGAGGAACACAAGAAAATCAAAATAATAAAGTACATTCCGAGTCGCGTTATTTCAAAATTGGTATATACGGATGGCGGAAAAGATGTCTTTACATTTTAATCTTAGCGCTCTTAGTTATGGTGATAATCAACTTAGCTTTAACCCTGTGGGTACTAAAAGTAATGGAATTTTCTTCGGGTTATTATGGTAATTGGATGGAGAATACACGATAAGCCCAAAATTATATTTTTCGCGCTTTAATTACATTTATTTTAACACTAAACCAAATTACAAAATACTTTTACACTAAATGAAAATTCAAACAACTGTTGCATTCAATTAAAAGAGTCTTAATTATGAAATTTTATAAAGATCTTTCATTAGCGATTCTATATTTCGTCGTTATCCAACTGCCTCGGGTTATAATTATATCATGAATTTTACAAAAGCTTCTGCTACAAATCATTATCAGTTCTTTGTACATCAGTATTTTATAAAGACTTTGCAAATAGAGGGCTTCACTTCTTTTGTATTAAATTAAGATTTTATACATACTTACCCCCAACAATTATTATAATATTATTTACGTTATCCCATTTTAATTTGCAAGTGTAAAATTTGAAAATTATAACTTGAATATTTGACAAATTTTCCCCCGACGAGGGTGACAACATACTATACTTGTCCATGTTCCAAACTTAATTTTTAGTAACCATTTTGTTTAAGTAGAGTTTAATTTTCAAAGTTATTACAAAGTGTTTGACTTCATGCATCGTTAATTAACTAAAATACTAAATTAAACTAGAACTTGTATCTAAGTTAAACTTTATTATTTTATTTTGTCTGAAGTCATGGGTTATTACGTTGGTACTTTTATGAATTTCTTACTAAAATATTTAATAGTAAGTCTAATTTAGCATTTGAATAATAATAATAATGCAAGCGGGTATAAGTGAATAATGTTTAATCCAAATTTACATAGAAAGTAATAAAGGTATAATTTAGTTATTGTTTGTTTACAAAACACCAACGCCGTGTAGTTATTAAAATTTATCTTCCTAGCAAGCTGAATCAAATTTGTTTACCATTTAGGAATTAATGCTCTGTTAATTTTATAATCATATCCGACACATTAGACAGCAGCATAAATTTTGCCAAAAACTTCGGTAACTCGCTATGACAAATTACTGTTCTAAAAGTGATTTTTTTTAGCATGGAATGGGCCAACTAAGAATAGTGGCAGGCGGATTAAGATTGGAAGGACGAGCTTTTGTCCTAGATGCTTTGATCGCTAGTACAATTCGTTCTAGGGCTGGCCAACCAATTGTTATAGAATCTAGTAAAAATTTTACAATTACAACGAGAGATGCTTCAGGTGTACTTGATAATCGGATATTTTTAGGTAACTATGTGTATTCGCTTAATTAAAAAATACTCCCGCTTTCCACCGGCGTAAAGAAAATTAAATTATACAAAGTGGATATTTATAAAGCAGATAAGTATTGATCAAACGTTTTTCAAAATCTTTATAGCACACTTTCAACTTGAGGAAACAGTTTTCAAACTATTACGTTAAGAGAATTTCAAAAGACTTTTTGATAGTGGAATCTATGCCTACGGCGTTAAAGTAGGTGTTTTTAAATGCAACAACGCACCTAAAAGTATACAAAAGAGAAATGTTTTTGTAGCTACCTATTTTTCCTCAATGTTTTGATTGTACACTAAAGAAAAGTTTGACTTGTTTAATCGTTACTTATACCATGAAAGGTTTACTATTTTTATTATGGTTTGTGGAGATTAAAACAGTTTTAACATAATATTATATGATGAATATAATATGCACTTGATGAGACTATTGATCTAGTCGAGTAATTTGATAGACTGTTGGCTAATAGAAAGATAATGAAGAGTACCTATGAATATATTATAATATTCCCGTGAATTTAATGTAAAGCACTTAATTTAATTTATCATTTTATTTGATAATAAATAATTTAAATTGAGTTCTGAATTATAAATCACAACAAAACAAAAAATATCAAATGAAACAAAAAAGCCATAACCTAACATTCAGCTTTGAATATGTATTGTAAAATTTGTATCTATTTATCTTTTTGAATTTATTATCAATGAAAATTTACTCAAACCCAAGGTTTACAAGAGTCAAAATGCCATAATAGCTAAAACCTCGACGTTAAGCGAGAGTCAAAAATCCAATAAAAACTTCTTGGACCAACTGCTTCCTTATAAGTCTGCTATCTTTATCAGCAGGTATAATAACAAACTTATCACGATGAACTATAGATTATTTGCTATTGCATTTGTGACTTTCGTGATGAATCATATTAAAGAGAAAATGGCCATTCAAAAGAAACCTAAGAAGGAGGAAAAGGAGTTTCAATCTTAGTCTCCCTGCAAAAAACGGGGTAAGATAAACTGGGCCAAAAAGCTACCTGAAAATGGTAAATTGCGCCATAAACAAAATTATAAGAAGTAAATTTTTTTTGTTGGTAACTAAAAATATTCTTGAATTTGAAAATTATTTTGAACCCATATCTATTTTAAAAAATAATCGTTTGTGCATTATTGTACATAATTTATTTTCGCTATACCCTTTTTTGTTGCCCTTCCCCAAATTTATTTAGAAAATCATAATTTTTTTAGAAAACTAAAACGGTAGCGGAGAGTTTCTACTAAATTTTTAAACCTTTAATATGTTTGCCTGCATTGTAATATTTGGGTAAGAAAGAAAATTTTTCTTCCTAGACTACTCTTGGGATCGAACCGGGGTACCTTTGCATCAGTAGTTGATCGCTCTAACTACTAGGTCAAGACCGTCTCTATCGCCAAGTAAATGTGTTTAATTCATAATCTGACAATTAATCATAAACTGCATAATTATAAATTCCGTACCCTCTGGGAGGTAGATCTCTTCAACGGGAAATTTTCAGTTTACTTCATTAAAAATTAAACTACTTAATCGAAGGGGAAACATTTAATGTCTCTTAACAGATTTTCAGTTAAGTTTTAAAAAAAATAAACTGAAATCTCCGTTGAAGGGTGTTCCAAAACGGAAAATTTTTTTTAAAAATTTAAAAAGCTACCCCAAGTAAAATTGGGTTTGTTTTAATTCATAATCTGAAAATTAATCATAAACTGAATAATTATAAATTCCGTACCTCTGGAGGTAGATCATTGCAATGGAGATTTATTTTACTTCTGATAAAAATTAAAAATAAATTACTCAATCCAAGGAGGTGGGGGCGGGGACACTTCCAGTACCTCTGCAACGAGATACTTAGTTTATTTAATAAAAATAAACTGAAATCCGGGGGCTGGGGGTGTAACACCCCCAGGCACAAATTTTAATAAAAATTAAAATAGAACCCCAAGAATTTTTATTTTTTTGAAGTAAATGAAATTTCTCCCTTTAAACTGGATTTAACCCCGACCCCCGGTTTTAATAATTTATTTTTTAAAAATAAATTAAAATTTAAGATTCCCAAGAAAATTAGTTCGCCAAGTAAATTGTTTAATTCTAATTAAAAAATAAACTGCATTTTAAATTCCGTACCCTTTGGAGGAGACATTGCAATGGGAGATTTTAGTTTATTTATAAAAATAAATTCTCCGGGGTGAGGGGGGACACCCCAGGCCCCGGTTTTAATTTATTTAATAAAAATAAATTTTATGGGGGGTTGGGGGTTGGAAATAGTGACAAATTTTGGAATAAAACAGAGAACATGCAGAACCCCCAGAGGAGTTTAAAATAAATAAATTCCGGCGACCACGGTAACCCCAGACCCCGGTTTAAAAATTTTTTTTTAAAAGGAATTAAAATTTAAATATTGTGGGTTTTTTTTGTGAAATTGAATTAAATTATAAAATTTAGAAAACTCCCATGTGATTTAAAAAAAAATGTTCGGGAAACCAATTAAAATAAAATATTAAATGTTTCAAAATTTTTTATTTAAACCGATTTTGGGACAAAATTCCAAATTGCCAGGTGGTTAATTTGTTTTGTTGGTAATTAAATTTAAATTTAAAATTTTTGAAATCATTTGCTGAAATTTAAACCAAAACTTCTGGTCTTTTAAATTTTCAATGGTAATTTTTTAAAATAAACAAAAATTTTTAACCAAATAAAATTTTAAAACTACCACAAATTTCAAATACCTTTTGACACTCCATTTCCCAATGCGCCTTCAATTATCAATTCAAATCCAAAACTCGTTACTCGTCTAAAATTTGCAATTCCAAAAACTTCTTTTCGCTCCAATAAAACTTAAACTCGCGCACAAATAAACTTGAATAACTTCTTTAAAAATTTTCATTTGCTTTTTGCAGTTGAAAATAACCAAAAATTTGATCAATTGCAAAAATAAAACAAACCCGTCTTCAGAAGGCACTATCAAAACTAAAAAATTTTACCGTTTTCCGGAACGAACAAAATTCAAAATTCACTCCCCCAACTGATGCATTCAGTTTGGTTTAAAAACTTTTTTCCTTTTTTTTTCTTTTTTCAAATTGAAATTCAAAAACATTCTTTTCGTTTCAAAATTTTAAATTTACCTGCATAAACAACGGGCACAAAAACACTAATGTCAAATAATCAATGAAATTCACAAAACAAATCATAATTTTGTGAAAATGTTAAATAACAATTTTTTGGCATTCTTGTGGCAAAAAAACAAATTAATTTTGTTTTTAAATTGTAATAAATCAAATTTAAAAAATTTATTTTTTTAAAAAAAACTTTAAGAAATTTTTGGGTAATCTGAAATTAATTAAAAGTAATTAAAATTTTACTTTTGGGAAAAATTCTGCAAAAAATAAAAATAAAATTAAATTAATAGTTTTTGAAATTTCCGTGCCGGGGAAAAATTTTATTTCCCTGATAATTAACTTAACCGAAAGGCTTATTTAATACATTTTGAATATTTATAATTTTTAGAAAATAATAACCGAAAATTAATAAAAATAATGAAAATATTAAATCCCGAGTCCTTTTGATTTTTAATTAATGAAAACCGAAAAGTATTGAGAATTTATCATAAAGATGTTAAATTATTGTAAGGATTTCCCTTCTCAAGTACCCTCAAAATAACATAAATATAAAATTATTTTAGCCCTAAAATATAGTAATTAAAGTTACAATCAATATTATGCAATATAAGTGTAATAATAATTATTACTTGTATATTTAATGTAATTATAATAATTATTACATTTGTTATGAATTATCATGATGCTAAGTCACACGAGAAGCATCAATTTCCAACACATACAGGTCGAATGCATCACAAAAAGTGGTAAAACACGTTCGAAAACAGAGTTCGAATTCCCGAGTTCAAAAATACACTTTTTTCTATAAAAATGTTTTTAGTAAGTAAAACGCTTGTCAAAAACGCTTGTAGCGTCCGGAGCGGAGTTCAAAAGAGTTCACACAGTTCAAAAGCGCTAATACGAAAATTGCATTCCAAATTAATTTTTAAAGTCATTTTTTCCAAATTATATATGTTTAATTAGTAAAGCAACCACGGAAAATCTCGGATTTACGCTAAAAGTGCATTTGTGAGCCGACCACAAATTTTATTTTTTTAACTGTTAATTAGATGTTCATCTTTCATAATTTGTTTTAAAAAACCAAATTCGGATATCTTAACTGTTGCCAAAACGTATTTTAATTCGAATTGAAAAATTGGAATTATTCCCAAGCTATTATGTGCTGTTTTGTCATTGGGCTATTCAGCCGGAGCTATTATGCCAACGGGCTATTTTGTCAAAGCTGCTTTGACGGGGCTGTGTTGTCGGGGGTACCATCAGTACAGCCAATACAGTCATGTGATTGAAATTTTGGCGTTTAGAGTCCCTGAAATCAAAAATTTTGAAATGGCTCTTGGCTTATAATCTTCCTAATTGTATTTTTTTTAAAATCTTTAGAAAATTTTGAATTACGGAGTGCTGGTTATCGTATTCTGCTCTATTCAAATTATTTTAAAAATTTCCACAGATGAAAAGACCGGGGTATCGTCCTAGTACCAAAACTAATTTTAGATAAGTATTAGTTTTTAGTTAAAAAATAAATTAAATTTCTTATTTCGAAGTATACCACATGCATTTTATGTCAGAATAAGCACTTATTTTTAATTGGGAATAAAATATGTAATGAAATTATATGGTTTGAGGAAAGTGTGGTTTTATGTGTTCTTTATGATACAGGGTGGGATTTAAAGATGAGCGGTTTCAAACAAATTCTTAAAAAACATTATAAATTTTAACATATTTTTGGAAAATTGTTTCTTAAAAGTAAAGTTATCCAGGTTTATCCAAATTATCCAAATCTGAACTTAAAATTTGAATGTAATAGTAACTATTTCTTCTCGATTATTCTCTTTCAATTGGGTTGTCGTGGTTGGTTTGTTGTTGTAAATTTAACTTTTTCTATGTCATAAACCAGATAGCACGTAAGGTTTTGACAAAATTGTCATAATATTGTTACATGCTTGACAAGATTGTTACAACCTTGTGACAACCGTACCAGAAAAAAAAGTCTGAAGGAGTCAACTCAAGGCTACTGGGAGATCCTCTACGCAAAATGAGTTTTCCTGCAAACATTGCGTTTGCGACAGCTGAAGATCTACCTTGTTGAAACTATGTTCTGTTGTTGTAAGCTTAAAATAATTTTGAGGTTATTTTTTGAATCACAAAAGCTACAACTTTGTTAACCTTTTCTTTTTTTCTTTGATCTTGAACGTACCGTAGACTTCTGATTGAGGATGTAACCTGTAGCATTGAATGATTTCTCATCCCGGACATACGCCTCTTTCAATTTCCCCAAACCTCGCTGTAAAGGATTGGTTTGGCTCTTCTGAAAGGTTTGGGCAGTTACACATACCTCGCTTGCCGAAATGTTGACGTGGAAGACGATCAGAATAAATTTCTTACGCGGCCCGGATTCAAACCCGGGCGCGCGGCTTAGCAGTTGACGCACGTCTATTTTTACTTTTACTACCTATCTATCTCAACCATGTGCCCTCCTCTGCATGATTTGCAAATAATGATGACTTTAAAACCGCTCACCTTAAAATTAATAACCTCAAGGAGAAGTGCTAGCGTTAAAAATAATACTCTCTCTGTCCGAAAGTAAGAGTTTAATTTAAAAAATTAGGTTGTTTTCATTTATTAGTAGTTTGTTTTGTGTGACACAAAATTTTGGAATCATTTATTCAGATGGGGGGAGCAATATAAATTTATAATAAAATTCTCCAATATTTGTGGGAGAGAAGGTTCGTTCATTATTTCACTTGAAACAAAGTTTTAAATTCGCAGG
Source organism: Lycocerus yunnanus (assembly GCA_036346125.1). Lineage (NCBI taxonomy): Eukaryota > Metazoa > Arthropoda > Insecta > Coleoptera > Cantharidae > Lycocerus > Lycocerus yunnanus. The sequence goes on along the minus strand of JARFIX010000473.1, from coordinate 47,846 downwards.
TTAGAAAACTTTAGAAATTACAAATACCGATTGCGACAAAACTAGCAACTTGAATTGGTATGCGAGTATAACAATATACTGGCAACACAATGCGACTGAATCTATTCACAAACAAAATATCAAACATGAAATCAAAAGTATTTCATACCGATTCTATTGTTTTTAAAATGTAAATTGGAACATTTGACAAATTTTAACCTTTGGCAAAATTGTATTATTTTAAAAAGGGTTGATATGTTTTAATTCAATTAATTAGTTATAAGAAGTTCCAGTAAAATTTAAACAATTTACAAGCAAGAGCGGTCACGTTTAAAACATTTATGACTGGTAAAATACTTTATAACTAATTGACGACTACTTCTGATGTATTTTTAGTAAAGCAGAATTTATTTATAATTCAACAACTTTGGGATTTGTTCAATAAATTATACTTTGTTGAAAATGCGTTGAACTGCGTTTTTAACCTTTTACAGGTTGGATATAATCGGATAAAGTAGACTCCCCGATTAAAACTTTTTCCAACCAAACTTCAGAGGCAGATTTTTTTTTAGTAGAAGAAACACTAATGAGCCCTAGAGGTTCCGTATTATTGTATTTAAATAAATGAAACGTTATACCGAGGGGTCAACCGCTAGAGGAAATCGTGTACAATTAACTTCACGTACTTCATCTTCATCAATAATTCACGATACTTGACTTAATTCATCGATACTTCATTGTATTTCACGTACTTCATTGGTATTTCAGAGACTTACCGAGATTCCAAAATTTGAGCGCTTGAGCACCCACACCACCCACACCCCCGTATCGAGTAGTTTATTTTTATCAGAAGTAAACTGAAGATTTTCCGTTACAGAGGCACTGGAAGGTATTTCACACCACCAGACCCCCGGATTGAGTAGTTTATTTTTATTAAAGTAAACTGAAGATCTCCGTTGCAGAGATCTACCTCCAGGGGTACGGAATAATTACGCAGTTTATAATTAAATGTCAGATTACGAATTAAACACATTTACTTGGCCTAGCTAATTTTAATAAACTTGAGATATGCTTAAATATTTAATTCACTTTTAATAAAATAAATTATTTAAACTTGAACCTCATGCTTAAGAATCGTATTACTTTTGACAAAAAATAAACTACACGGTTGAAGGGTTCTGCATGTTCTGCAATGTTCTTCGTTCCGAAATTTGTGCACTGGAGGTGTTCCACCCCCAGACCCCCCGGATTAAGTAGTTTATTTTTATTATAAAGATCTGCCTAGGGGTACAGAATATATAATTGCGCAGTTTATAATTAATTGCAGATTACGAATTAAACACATTTACTTGCCATAGCTAATTTTAATAAACTTGAGATATGCTTAAATATTTAATTCACTTTTAATAAATAATTATTTAAACCGGGGTCTGGGGTGGAACACCCCAGTGCCTCTCAACGGGAGATCGTCAGTTTAATTTTGACAAAAAATAAACTACACGGTCTGAAGGGTTCTGCATGTTCTGCAATGTTCTTCTTCCAAATTTAGTGCACTGGAGGGTGTGGAACACCTCCAGTGCTTCTGCAACGGATATCTTCAGTTTACTTTTAATAAAATAAACTACTCAATCCGGGGTCTGGGGTGGAACACCTCCAGTGCCTCAAGTATAGAGAGATCTACAGTTTACTTTTGATAAAAAATAAACTAATATCTGGGGATTTGGGATTTTGAATCTTCAGTACCCAAGTATTACAATGCAGGCAAACATATTAAAGGTTTGAAAATTTAGTAAAACTCTCCGCTACCGTTTTAGTTTTCTAAAAAGATTATGACTTATTCTTGGAGGGGTAACAAAAACAGTAAAGTAAAATAAATTATATACAATCATGCACAAACGATTATTAAGATTATTTTCAAAATCGAGAGGGTGAAGCTAGCAGGTCTCCGCCCTCCCCTAGCTAGTTTTCTAAATAATTTAAAACAAAAAGGTCCAACCGAAAATAGAGAATGCACAATACACTTTTGAATTAAAATTCGCAGTGGAAGGGGCTAATGATACGCACCTTATCCTTATAAAAAATGTTAAGAAAATCTACTGATCTAAGATAATTTGCTATCAAATAATTATTATTGATTGCACGTGTCGTATCTATGATACACATTGACCGTAGCGCATGCGCATAAGCTAGTTTCAACTTCATGTAATTCCCCAAAAATGTACTAACTTCATGATACTTTACTTGTACTTCAATAATATACTTAACACGTATTTTACCTACTTTACCCGTAGTTCATGTATTTTACCAGTACTTCATGTACTTTACAAGTACTTTATGTATTTCACAAGTACTTCATGTACTTTACATGAGATGTCATGTACTTCATGAGATATGTACAAAAACTTCACCAGCGGTTAACCCCTCGCGTTATACAGAGTACTTGGATGGTAAATGTCACTTGGAACGCTACAATATGACAAAAATAAATTTTTAACGGCTATAACGAATTAAAATTATAAACGAACTAAATTATTTGACCTCTTGAGATTCGTTATAATCGGACACCACCGTAATTTACCAATAATACATCTATTGGTCTACACCATAAACGAATAGTGCTGGCAGTACATAGTAAAAGTTTCATATTAGTTTTATTTAAAAAGTCAGCTGTTTTATAAAACACTCTTATCAATAATGAAGTTATTAATTTGTTCAACGTTTGTTTGAAAAGTGTTTCAGTTGTGGTTAGTTGCTTATAAACGTTCGAGTCTCATTGCGATTATAAATATGCTCAGCCTTTGAATATTATATCCTGCTTTGACAACTTTCACATTTCCCTAGTTAAATCTAAATAAAATTTGAAAATTCTTAAAGTTTGAAATACCTGTTCCTTTTATTTTTGAGCGTTGCTTAATGTAATATAAATCGATTACCTTGGCGGATCTTGATTGGAAATTTTTTAAGTTAAAATTATCTTTTCTTACAGGAAATGATCGTTTCGAGTGCCTAACAGATAACTTTAAAGTGATTAATACGAAAGGAGCAGTGCTATTCTCAGCGGACCATAAAGAAGTCGTTCTAGGGGTGGATGCGCTTCGAGTAACTGGCGATGGGGGTACCATCTTTAGCGGTTCAGTTCAAACCCCACTTGTGCGTGCCGAGTCCGGCCACGATTTAAGGTTTGTAAGTTTTATGATATCTCAACGGTAATACAACCAATAATTAAGACACCATCTGCCACGTAACTTCTTTTGCATATTAATTTAGTTTTGTTCAAAGTTTTACTGCTATTTCCATGTACAGCTAGCAGTTTTTGCAATCTGTTTCTTCTATTAAATCGTACAGACTTCCTTGTGCCCATTTTATGACTTAGTGCATTTCTTCTGTCAAAGTTGCTCATTTGAAAAGCTCGATCTGCAACAGATGTGCTTGCGCTCGTATAAGATATACGGCAACAACATCGTCAAAATGCAAATTCAACTACTTCTACACACTTTATTATAAGAAATAGACTTTTTAGAAATAACACTCACTTTTTTATAATATCCCGACGCTATGCAACATTTTTATAATCTTATAAAAATATATTTTAAAATGCTCGAAATTTATTTTTGTTAATACAAAGTTAATTACTTAAAATGAACTTATGACCTTATTTAATTTCAGATTAGAATCGCCAACTCGTTCGTTGGAAATGCACGCTCCGATGGGTATCAATATGGAATCTAGAGCCGGAGATATTAATTTAATGTCATTAAACGATATTCAATTGAAATCAGTTGCCGGTCAAATTAGATTAGAATCAGGATCTGTCTTCATGCCTATGCTTCCATCTGCGACATCTTCCTCGAGATCTCCTCCAATAAGAAACCACGAAATATTTCAAGTATGCGTTTGTGAAAATGGAAAACTCTTTCTATCTCCGCCGCATTCTATTTGTGCTGTGTCGGAAGATCATATATGTCGGTAAAATTTATTTGCTCTATACATATATTATAAATAAATTTATTATGTATAAATTAATTATTTCAATACAATATTTTTAATTCGAGCGCCGTTTATACTGTAAATATGTAAAGTATTAAGCTGTAACTATAAATTATGAAATTCTAATAAGTTTTATATAATTATTTATATATTCATTGTTAGAATCTGTATAAATATAGAGATAATATTTAGCAAAAAATAAATTGAGTCGTTTGTTAAAAAATGAAATCGTTCCTCTAATAAAATCCTCGTTTGCAAAGGCATCTATTCTTCAATTATTGTAATGCAGAGAAATTATAAAGTAAATACTACGTAAATTGAAATAATAATTTGTTTGATGTTTCCATGTAAAAAACATAATTTTGTTACAAAGTACAAAATTTAAGGGGTCTATTACAAAGGCAACTTTAAAAGAAATTTTAATTTGCCTTACAAATTTGTTAACGATTAATTTATTATTTTCAGAATTAAATATATTAAGGCATAATAACGTTTTTAACCAACAAAGCATTTTAAAATCAAACGAAAACCCAAGATTAATTATTTAAAATGCATTTAGACTGTTTTACTCAGGGATGTCCGGACATTTTCAATTTAATGGTTTGTTAAAAATGGTGAAACGTTTTGAAAATATTTCATTCTTTCGGAAATATTAGAACCACGCTCATGCCTGTCGTCTTAAAAATACTTTGTACTAAAGATAAAACCTGCAATCTAAAACTATATTTTGTATACTTAAAATGTCTTGTTAAAATCACGAAGGCATTCTTGAAGTTCACAGATGAAGCTAATCAGAAAATTTTATTTATAATAACAATTATTATTATATTTTATAGTGTTTAAGTTTACTTATAAACAACTACCTTTAGTTTTAAACCCTAAATGCAGCTGACTTTTGTCAGCAAAATTATTTTCGTTAAAACCCGAACTAAAATTAAAGAGATAATCATCAGATTAACGGATAAAAACCATTGGATGAAGGGATAATAGGATAATCTAATAAATTTCTATATATAATAAAAACATCGCTTTTAAGAAATATTCATTTTATATAATAAATATTAATCTTTTAAAATGCAAGAGGCAAAAAATAATTCAGATCAAAGAGAAATATGCTGTATATGTCTGGAAGAAATCGATCTGAATAGAATTAGTGTACCAAATTCCTGTAAACACCAGTTCTGTTGTGATTGTCTCAAAGAGTGGTCTAAATCTAAACAAACTTGCCCAATAGACAGAATACCTTTCCAATCTATCAATATTTTTGAAAATAACGTCTTGGTAGATACTATCAATATAGATTGCAGTGACCCAAACATCGCAATTGGAGTACCCAGATATTCCAGAAGAAGAAGATTTGGTGCAGTAATGCGTCCCACTAATTGGAGTAGTTCATTTTCTGAATTGTTAATGCCTGACTAGTAACACCGTTAATTGACTTCATTGATATATATATTTATTGTAATATATTTATAATACAGCAGAGCGTTGATTATCCGAAAAAAATTGGGAGCTTGGGTCGATCTATTCGGATAAAAAAACGGATTACTTTTTTTTTACCAATAAAAAACATTTTTTATAATAATATGAATCCTTTTTCCCGCAATAAAAGTTAAACAGACATCATAGTAAACAAAATATGTAATAGATATGCAGTATCGGCAATGGAAATTTTGATAACCCAATCAGTGCGTCCGAAATTCCAACAGTTCAGTTATAAGCGGTCGTTCGGATAATCGACGCTCTACTGTAAATTTATTGATTGTATGTATTTTAGTACATTATTGAAAAGTTATATAAGTTATAAGTATTATATAATGATATGAAATGTGATGATATTTGATAAATTAATACCAACACAAAAAAGCAATACATTATAATATGAGCAACACTGTGAAATGCTTTTCTATCAAGATAATTTCCTTTGAGATTCCTTCAAAATGCAAAATACTACATTTTTTTATATCGTACAGCGTTGTACCAACAAGATCTTTTGAATTTAAATAATAAGAATGAATTTATGCAACTTGTTAAGAAAATATAATTATTATCTAACGAATGTAGAGTTTATATGAACAAGATGAGTCGCGACGCTTATTTTTACTTAAATTACCAAGAAAATTTTGAACCTAATTATATTGTTGATAATAAATAAAAATATTTTAAAAATAATTGTATATACATAATAGGTCCTAAAGATAATTATTATTTTTTTTGCAAGGACGTTTTTTACACACGAGAGAAATTTTATAGCTTTATCCGGATGCAATATATTGAGTATATATTGAAAATGAAAATTTAAAAAAAGCCATTCACAATTTTTAGATTCAAAATTTACCTTAAATTAACTTAATACGATACTACAGTTGTAGAAATTTATTTTGTTTACCAAGGAAAGCTTGCAGGAAAATTTAGATCAAAAAGCAAATCTTAATAATTAATTTTAAGAATAAATTTACAATGAAATAATTTAAAATCATAATTTAATTTTATTCTGCTATATATAACTTAATCATAATCAGTTTATACCAAAATTAATAGAGGAAAAATTAATAATATTCTCTTTTTGGCTTATATACGCAGTATACCAAGAAGCCTTGTGATCTGGCTCCGCGTCCGTCCGTCCGTCCGCATGTTTTGATTAAGAGCTAATTATACAATAGGAGTTCACGCTCGAATCAGCTTAGTTTATACGAAATAAAATTTATTTAAATAATATAAAATAAAAAAAACATTTTACCAACCTAAGGCAAAAAAATTATAGTAAGTGACAATATTATAATCGGTTTCTTTTGATTTGATTAAATATGCTAGAATATCTCAGTATTCCTTCTAGAGTTCAGATTGTCTTCATCGGAGTTGATCCATTTCATTGCTAATTTGGTTTCGTGTGAAATCTGGTGCTTAGGCCAATTTTCACTAGCTTGTAAATTTATAGTAATAAACAATTTTGTATTTGAAATATTATATTCATTGAGGCATTTAGTTTGGTTATAGGCCAGTCAAGAGAGAATCGAAATAAGGTGGTATGTTGCAAACGGTGGTGTAGAAGATTTTATTTTTTTAACTTGTATAAATAGGTACAAGCATGTGAAAAACAAAAATGCTAACACGGGCGACCTCGGGAGAACTTTTGGCAGCCAAAGAACTTTAAAATTTTAGGACTTTTTTTAGTTTTTTGCATATAACTCATAAACCGTGGATCCTATCAAAACATTTGTGGTTTAACAAATTAAAGAGCGTTAAATTCTGCGTCGAATAAGTACCACAACTTAATAATTTAGTCAAGTGGTATGGTCGAAAACTACGGCCAAAAACGATGATTTTTTCTAATTTTGTCAAAAACTGAGATTTAGTAATACGTAAGTGCGCGTCCGGCATCGATCGCGTTGCACTAAATTCGTTGTAACTTTTAAACTAATTAATGAAATTGAGCATTCAAAAGCTCAAATGAAAGAAGAAACATGTAGCTATTGGACTATTATATTTTCTAATATAAAATGAATGTATATAAAGTAGTAAATGTATATAGTTGGAACATACGGAGATATCCGATAAAATCGCTAAGAGCTCTACCATTTCTACAATTCTTAAAATAAAGATCTGAAATTTTCATAAATTACTCTAGAAGTAATGTATAAAAATATCCGATAAGTAAAAAATCTCAAAAATTTAGTATTGAAGATGTATACTTCAAAATTTCAAAATTTTGGGTAAGTAATAAAATCTGAAATGTATACCTAACTTTAACCACATATTACTCTTGCTTAAATCGCGTTATTGGATTTCTACAGGTGCGATTTTTAAAGCTTGAAATGTGTACTTTAAGATGCTATAAGAGGATTTAGGTTAAAAGTAAATCAACCCTTTTATTTTACAGAAATAAAAATAAATTTTTGCTCCAAAATTCGTTAAATTAGAGGTACGTTAAACGTTAATAACTTTTATAAAAAATTTATTTAACCTACCTAACTAGCATATATTATTAATAGGACTTAAAAATAAGTGAATTTAGTGTAAAAAAAATTTTAGAATATATAATAATAGCTCTTAGCGATTTTATCGGATATCTCCGTATGTTCCAATTATATACATATACTACTCTTATATACATTCATTTTTTTATTTGAAAATATAATAATCCAATAGCTACATGTTTCTTCTTTCATTTGAGCTTTTGAATGCTCAATTTCATGAATTAGTTTAAAAGTTACAACGAATTTAGTGCAGCGCGATCGATGCCGGACGCGCACTCACGTATACGTATATCTCAGTTTTGACAAAATTAGAAAAATCGTCGTTTTTTGACCGTAGTTTTCGACCATACCACTTGACCAAATAATTAAGCTGTGGTACTCATTCGACGCAGAATTTAATGCTCTTTAATTAGTTAAACACAAATGTTTTTCTAGGATCCACGGTTTAGGAGTTATATGTAAAAAACTAAAAATAGTCCTAAAATTTTGAAGTTCTTTGCCTGCCAAAAGTTCTCCCGAGGTCGCCCGTGTTAGCATTTTTGGTTTTCACATGCTTGTACCTATTTATACAAGTTAAAAAAATAAAATCTTCTACACCACCGTTTGCAACATATAATTCCTTTACTGACTGGCCTATTATGCTAGATATTACAGATTTCTGTTTGAATGTTACACAGATTTACGCTATATACAGAATGTTTAAAAATAAATAACTGCAACTGAAAGGCAATGAAAAGGCGGTTTTCAACAAATGTATATCTTTATTTTGAATAAAAAAGAAAGTTTGAATCATCACAATACACTCGTAGGTATAAAACCTTTTTTGCTTATTGGACAAAAGCTAAATGAGATCTAGAGTACTTTTTTCAGATTTACTTTTGAAATAAGTCTAAAGAACTTCAAGACCCGAAATTGGTTAAGAATGAAATTCGGAATTGATAAAAAAAACCTTGGCTAAATAATTAATGGATAATTTCGTTCCTATTTTTAAAATTAAGTTTTAACAATATAAAAGAATGGGGAGGTAATTTTGTATCATTTTTTTAATATTAATTTAAACTCCTGCATTTTAAAGCCACTTTTATTTTGTTGTTGCATAACATTTTTGGTTCTTTTACCTACACAAATTTTAAACAAATTGGGAGTCAGTCTCCCTTGCATTTGAAGTATTTCTTTCATAATTTTTTCTTCTTTCCCTTAATTTAAGACAAACTCCTATCGTATCTTAACTGTAGTATCGACAATATTCTGGTTTCTTAAAGTAATATTCGGCTTTACGTGCTTTCATAAGTACGGGGACGGTCACAACAAAATGAGCCTCTACATAATCTGATAATTCAATTTCTGTTAGTAAAAATTTTTTTATTATAATATAGTAAGTTGAGTGTATTTACCTTATAAAATTATTTCTGTCAAACAACACATTTTAACAATTAACAATACAAACTAAATCAAATAAAAAGCACTCTGGAAGTGTGCTGCTCTTTTCGATGGCAAAAATGTATACATTGGTTGTTGTACACTCTATAAAAGGAAACAGAAGCAATTTCCATAAAGAAAAAGTTTGAATTAATATTTTAGACGCAAATCCAATTGGTGTTGAGTATGACAATTTATATTTGGATATGAATGGAATAATTCACCCTTGCACTCATTCTGAAGACTAACCGGCTCCACGTAAAGAAGACAAAATGATAATATTAATATTTGAATGTATCAAAAGATTGTTTGACTGTTGAGAAATTGGAGAAGAAAAACAGCGCTTGCCAGAAATTTTTAGAGAAAGATGCTATGTATGCAAATATAGCGAAACAACAGTTCGATTCTATTTATGTCACACCAGATACTTTTTATAATAATATAATAATAATATATATAATCATAATTCCTTCTACCGTTAGGTGTAGGGTGTACATTCATTCAATTTACATTTATTTCATATAGTGTGCCCACATTTTCTATCCTTCGCCAGTTGTTCCGCTTCATACATTGTAGTTCCTCTGCTGATGACTATTTTTTCGATGATGTTGTCCCAAGTTTCGCGCGGTCTACCTCTCCTTCTTCTCAGTCCTTCTCTGGCTTTCCATATCATTTTAGTTGGTCTTTCCTCGTTCATCCTTTGTAAGTGGCCCCACCATCCAAGTTGTCTCCTTTCTATCACTTCATGTATTGATTCCAATTCAGGTTTTCCTTATATCTATGTTTCTTTCCTTGTCCAGCATCGTGATGCCCTGTACAGCCTCAAATATTTCATCTCAACAGCTTGTATTTTACTCTTAAGTGCCGCATTCAGGACCCACGTCTCACAACCGTATGATAATATTGGTCTATAGATAGTCTTAAACACAGTAATTTTTGTTTCTTTCGTAATTTCACTTCTTCTTATAAATTTTCTGTTAATGGAGTGGTACATTTTTAATGCTTTCTGGCATCTTTCTTCTATATCCTCTTCTTGTTTCCCATTACTTTGTATAATCACTCCCAGATATTTGAAGTTCTCAACTTGTTCAATTTCTTCACCTTCAATCGTAATGCTCAGTGTTTCCTTCTGTGGTGCTGTTACCATTACTTTAGTCTTGCCGTGTTTATCTTCATCCCATATTTTAGCATTATTTCGTTCCATACATTTAGACTACGCTGCAATCCCCGTTCACTTCCGGCCATGATGCCTATATCATCTGCAAAAGCGCATTCCGAAATCGCTATCTTTTGCATGTTTCTATGTCCCACAGGTAGTTTTTCCTTTGTTTGCTGGTGGCATTCCTTTATTATTTCATCTAGAAATATTGTGAATAACACAGGGCTCATCACTCCTCCTTGTCTCAATCCCTGTCGTGTTTGGAATTTCTCGATTTCATATTTCTAGTCATGACATAGTTGTAATTTACTTTATACAAGCTCTTGATTGTTTTAATTAGTTTACCATTTACTTTTCTTTTGTGAGTATGTTCCATACTATTTGCCTCTGAACTCGGTCGAATGCCTTCTCCAAATCTATAAATGCGAAGTACGCATTTGTCCCGTTCTTACTGCCTTTTGTATGATCTGCTTTAGAGTGAATATATGGTCTTGTGCACTTCTCCCCTTCTGAATCCACTCTGCACTTCTTCTAGGGTAGGTTCCACATACGTTCTTAGTCTCTTTTCCAGTATCTTTTCATATATTTTGCAGCAGTGCTTAGCAATGTCAGACCTCTATAATTGTTACAATTCTTTTGTCACCTTTCTTGTATATAGGCAATATGACCCCTATTTGCCAATCCTTTGGTATCTCTTCCTCTTTCCATGCCTTTCTACATATTTCCCAAAACATTTTTATTCCGTCAGGTCCCGCATTTTTTATCATTTCCGCCGTTATTCTATCGTGTCCCGGCGCTTTGCCATTCTTCATTGTTTTCACAGCATTTTCTACTTCATCCATATCTATTTCGCTATCTATATGTTCTGTTTCTTTCTTCCTTTGGGACAGGTATTAACTCTATGTTTTGATTATTTGCGTCACATAGTAATTCCGTAAAATACTCCTTCCATCTTTCCATAATCTCATTCTTTTCATTAAGTATTTTATCGTCTTTATCCTTTATCGACATGGTCTGCGTATCTTTATCTGTTTTTAGCGATTTCATTGTTTTAAAAAAGAGTTTTTGGTTTTCTTTGCTGTTCGTTTCCATCGTCTTCGCAAATTCGCTCCAGCCTTTCTTCTTTGCCACTTCAATCATCTCTTTTATCTTCCGCCTCTGTTTCTTGTATTCACCGTATGTATCTTCGTTTCTATTTTGCAACACCTCCTTCCACTTCAATTTCTTGATTTTTATCTGTTTCTTAATTTCTTCACTCCACCATGCGGTTTGCTTCTTATTACTTTTAGCTCTCATTGTTCCGCACACTTCTCTCGCTGCTTCTATGAGTATGGTCTTGTATCTGTTCCACAGGTCTTCCAACTTTGTGTGCTTGTCTGCCACTTCTACTCTCTCTATCTTTCTTGTGACACACTCTTCGTATTTTTTTGCTATTTCTTTGATTCTTAGTTTATATGCTCTTATTGTCGTGTAATCATTTGTATCATCGATCCTTTGTGTTTGTACTTTCCGCTGCTTCTCTTTTTAATTCTTGCAACTACCATGAAGTGATCACTACCTATATCTGGCCCTCTCTTAACTTTCACATCCATTACCTCTTTTCTATTCTTCCTCTCAACCAGTATGTAGTCTATTATTGATCTCTCACTTTTTGTCTTGCCTTGCCTTGTAAATTTATGTATATCTTTATGGCTATAGTAGGTGTTAGCTATTATCATATCATTCAGTTTGCAACACTCTATCAGTCTTTTCCCATTATTATTTTTCTTCTCTTCTCCATGTTTACCTATTACTTGTGAATCAGAACTATTTCTTCCCACTCTTCCGTTGAAATCTCCTGCCATGTAAATTCTTCCTCTGCTGTTTTCTATTGCTAGGTTCAGTTCTTCCCAAAACTTATCTTTTATTTCCATCTTTTCATCTTCATTAGGCCCATACGCTATAATTATTGTTCTTACACCTTCCTCTCCGTTCATCATTTCTACTGTGAGTAATCTTTCAGATACGGCATCCCATTTTTTTATAAATTTGCTCATATTCTTGTTTATTATACATCCCACACCCGCTGCCGCTCTCTTTTCTATTGGTACCCCTCCATATATCAACAGATGTTCATTTATCATCATCTCCCCTTTACCTTTTCTTTTTGTTTCCGTTATTGCCAATACATCCAAGTTTTGTTCTTTAAATTCATACAGTAGTTCAGCTTCTTTGCCATTCAATCCTCTCACATTCCAGGTTCCCAACTTCCATTCATCCAATCCTTTCAGTTCATTCATTCCATTTTCACGCCGGTCCGTCTTAATTATATCCTGTTCAGCATATCTTATCAGTTTTTTGATATCTCCCGTAGGCACCCCTCTTCCTTCTTCCATTTCCATACACTACCATCGCATATCAGCTTTTGATAGCCTATCGTTACTTTCCTACCAGATTTTCTCATCTCCTCCGCTCGCTCTTTTATTTTTGCTTGTATTCCTCTCTCCAAAATCGTCAGGTCACTGTCAATATATACCTTCTCACCTCTCAAATTCTTCAGCATAGCTTTCTTCCTCATTATTTCCAGCTTCTTTGTCCAATTTTCTACTTCAATAACATTCTTCTTCTCACCTATCTTGTAAGCCGCTATTATCTTCACCTCCACTTGTAGGTTTTGCTTTATAAACTCTTCTATGTTCTCCTTCATCATATTGTTTTCTCCAGCTTCACAATTCAACCCAGTTATAACCAAGTTGTTCCTTCTCTTCTCTCTCTCTTGGTATTCCAGTTTATGTTCCATCGCTTTCAGTCTATTCTCAAGTTCCTCAGTTCTCCGTTCCTTTAACACCCTATCCTGTCCCCATTCCATTTTCGCTTGGTTCAGTTCCTCTTTCACAATTTTTAGTTCCATCGCCTGAGATTCCATCTGTTCTTGCATTTTTTTAAAGTTCTCTCTTATCTCCATCTTCAATTCTGTGTTGTCGTTTCTCATCTGTGTCATATTGTCATTAAGACTTTCCATAAACTTTTTAATTTCTTCCATTTCCTCTACGTTGTTCTCACTTAATTTCCTTGCAGTGTTCGGGTTTTCTCTGTTAGGCGATCTAGGGGTTGTTTTGCTTCTTTTAAATATTTCACTGCTATTTTCGTCTTCCTGAGGTCTATTCCTTTTGACGTACTCGTCTAGGCTACCTACGCTATTATTTTTTTGTCTTCCTCTTATAGGTTGTTCCGTTTCTAGCTTTCCGCTTTTTTTTTCATTTGTAGCGACGTTACTTGTAGTGAAAATATGGCTCTGTAATATGTGTTGCCTACCTTTGTGTTTGGGTTGTTTGTCGTTGCAACTTGAATATTAAACGTCTCCAACCAACTTTTTATTTTTTTCTGCTAGTATTTATTAGTGCTTTAGTCAGCAATACTATACCTAAGCCTTGTTTTTATCAATCACCACAATCACCCTATAGCCGGCGCCAGAAGCAGTTCACAAGTCAACCTTTCGGGTGAACGACCTCTACCAATTTTCAACACTGTTTTGTTATTATTTATCAACTAAAGCTATTATTAAGTAAATCTTTTGTAACCTACTTATAGTAGTCTGCAATCTCCTTATCGATACACACGTTTTAATTTTAATCAGCTCGATATTTTCCAATAATTGAATTTAATATCGGAGCTTCAAATAACACAATATTTATCACACCAGTGGCGCACGCTCTCGATATATAATAATAATAATAATAATAATAATAATAATCTTTATTAACGGAATGATTCCTTTTTACAAAACACATAAAAATAAATAAATTTAAATCGATTACATATTTAGAGCAAGCCTAAGAGATGATTTCATCTTAGTTGAGGAATTTGCGAAAAAGTCAGCTTCGGTCCTGTTCGCAAAGCTCTGCAACCTTGTAATAGGCGAGTTCATCGCATAGCTTGTTCTATGGTAATTAGTTCGAAAGAGATCTGCTTTCCGAACTAAACTCGGGTGGACCCAAACATTTATCGACTGTAAAAGTGACGGACAATCGATTTCGTTGTTGAGAAGCTTAAACAAGAACAACAAGTCCAGGTATCTTCTTCTGGTATCCAATCTTGACAAACCTAGGTAACCCAAAAGTAAATCGTAATCAGAGTCGAAGCTTATACGGAACTTGAAGCAGATGAATTTAACATATCTTCTTTGAAGCTTCTCTAGTCGAGCGATGTGCGTGAGACAGTATGGATTCCAAACTACTGAACAATACTCAAGGTTTGAACGCACATAAGCAGTAAACAACAGATTAAGAACACGTAAACTGCTGAATTCTTGAGTGTGTCGCTTAATAAAACCCAACATTTTGTTACCTCTACTAACAATTTCGTTCATATGTGAAACAAAGCCAAAATTAGAATCGACTTTACTCCCAAATCTCTAAAATATGAAACCGTTTCAATGGTGTTTCCTAACAAACTGTAAGCATGATCGAAGCGTTCTCTCTTTCGAGAAAAATTAAGAAATTTGCATTTATTAATATTTAATTCTATGAAGTTCGCACTGCACCATGATTCAAAAGAACGAAGATCATCAGAGATCAAGCTATAATCGTGTACAGTGTTCGCGACTTTGAAAATTTTGAGATCGTCAGCATACAGTAGAAATTTGCAGTTGTTGAAAGCCGATTTGACGTCATTAATGTACAGCGTGAACAGCAATGGACCTAGGTGGGAGCCCTGAGGTATTCCCGACTTCACAAAGATATCGCGAGAGTAACAGTTGTTGATTTTTACCTTTTGCCGTCGATTGGATAAATATGATAGGAGCCAATTACATAGATTGACACCAATCCCCAACTTACTCAACTTAAAGACCAATCGTTCAATATGTACCCGATCAAATGCCTTTGTGAAATCGGTGTAAATGCAGTCAATACTGGAGCCAGATTCAAGATTATTAGTCACATATTCTGAAAACGTACATAAATTAGTTGATGTTGACCTATGTTTGTAAAAACCATGCTGTTCATCGATGATTATGCCTTTAGTTGCCCAGAAAAGCTTTTCCGTAACAATCCATTCAAAAAGTTTTGGAAGTACTGATAATATGCTTATCGGCCTATAGTTTCCAACGTGAGAACGATCTTTTCCTTTGAAAATAGGTGTAACCGAAGAGATTTTCCAAGCAGCGGGAAAGCAAGACGTCTGCAATGATTTGTTAAAGAGAAGTGTTATCGGTTTAGCAAGAGTTTCTCGGCAATTTTTGATAAATATGGCAGGGATTCCATCTGAGCAGGGGTTTGACGAAATATTAAGTAGTTGTAATTTATCAGCTACTTCTTGTTCGGTTATACCAATATTGTTTAAATCAACGCAGTCCACTAACAAAGAGTCCCATTCGGTACTGATATTTTTTGGATGATCACAATAAGCATTTTCAAAGAAATTTGCAAACAAATTGGCAATGCTTGCGGCATCGTCACAGTAGCTTACATCATCATGCATTTTTGATGGAATGTCACAATCACTAAACTCAGACTTGGATTTCATGAGGGACCATAATTGTTTCGGAGAGTTGTTCAGCAGCTTATGCTCCACATCTACAATATGATTTCTTCTATCATAATCAATCGCGAGCTTGCAGAAGTTTCTTGCATCACTAAAACTTTGATATGTATCACTGTTTGGAGAGTTCTTATACAATCTGTGCAGATGCTTCTTGTTAAAGATTAAGGATTTGGTTCGTTTGCTTACCCAAGTTGGAAATGTGTCATATTCTTTCTTCTTGTATATAACTGGTACGATGGAATTAATTAGAGCAAGGATAATCTCAGTAAATTTGTGTACACAATCGTCAATGGATGTAAGATTTACCAGAAAATTCCAGTCGATTCGGCCGAGGTGATCGTTAATAACATTGTACGGAGCATTCTTAAAATCCAAATATCGAATGGGCCCTTCCTTTCTAAGAGCATCAATACCAATGTCAGAAAAAGTAACAAGCAATGATGGATGATACACATCTGCAGGAGTGCTCAAAAGCAGAGTTTCTTTAACCACCATGTAGGCATCATTGTAAAAGATGAGATCGAGAGTTACGTGATTGGAATTTCTAATACAATTGAACTGCGAAAAAGAGTTAGCAGACAGTTCATCACATACCATTACCTCAATATGAGAGGACGCGTTGATTGCCGATAATTCTGAACTAAAATCCTGTGGCTGCCATGACAATCTAGGCAAATTATAATCACCAATGATACATATTCTGTGATTCGGAAATTTTTTGTACAAAACAGCTAACTTGGTTGAGATGACTGGCATACACTTGTTCAGCAGAATGTGGGGGAATGTAAGTGGCACAAATCAACATTTCCTTATTGCACACATTTATCGAAACCCATAACTCTTCACGATATTGGATTGAGATCGGAAGTTCATTTGATGGCAGAGATTTTAAAACCGCAACCAGAATGCCACCACCAAGCAATTTATGGCTAGTATCGCTCGATCTATCCTTACGATAGACAGTATACCTATCGTCAATGAACTCGTTATTATTTATATTCGAATTTAACCAAGTCTCTGCAAGTACAATGATAGGAAAGTTCTCATTCAAGATGCTTACGTATAACTTATTAAGCTTCGTACGTAATCCGCGGACATTCTGATAATAAATGGTTAATTCGGTGGAGACATCCCTGGGGCTTCCTGAAAATTCGCCCGGTTTACAACTGACTTTGGCTTTTCAAAAAACCTCCTAACTAAAGCACCATTAGGCCAAAAATTAGGTTGCATTAGTTTGGGCAAATACAATGAGTTGGTGGTAATTATGACACGTTTATTGGAATTTTTAGATTATTTCATTCACTTTATGATGAATAACGATCCAGGCTGAAGTAATATTAAAGTTATCTTGTCTAATTACAAATTCTCGACGAGAGCAAACACAAATTAATAGATTTTATTCGAAAACAACGAGCTCAATCCTATCACAATTCCAACACACAGCATTGCTTATATGGTTCTGATGCAAATTTGATCATGTTAGGACTGACTGCTCAAAACGAAAAACTTGTTCTGTTTGAGGAAAAATGGGGCATGACTACGAAGAATGTGAAATAAAAACGTCGAATATTAGAACGATACAAAGTTTGAATCCGAGAAAGAATTTATTTTTCTTCAATTAAAAGTTTTAAGGGAATATTAATTATTTATTTGGTCGCTATCACTTAATGTTAGTTGGTACGTACTCACACCAAATAACGCAGTAGCTCTTGCTCTGTTATTTCGAAAACGTCGTATATGTATTCGTAAATCATTCCAAAATAGGTTCAATATTTTCCGGTAAATGGGGAACAAATGCAAGTGACGTAATAATCAATATCGGATTTATATCTTCATAGAAGATGTTGTGATGCCAAATGTTTTCGCAGATTTTTGACCAAACGAAATAATCAACCTTTAATGTTTGGTTTTGGATGCACAGTAGTATGAATAGCGTGGTGGATGGCACGTTTGTAATCCGGATTTAATTGTGCCACAGAACGCATATTTTAGTGAAACATATGCTTCTGTTCTCTTATCGGGCAACAAACAACACAACATTGGAAAAACTTTTCCTCCATATTTTCTTGAAATAATCACAAAAATTTGAATAAGTAGAGGAAAACAAAGTAAAAAGGTACCGTGCCCAAAAAAATTCTTTCATTTCTGAAGTCTATTTTGAATTAAATTTCCAACCAAATACTAATATTCGCTGTAGATCGTTTGATCTCTTCCCGAATCTGCTAAAAGAAAGCGCTCACAATTATTTAAACTATAGTAGCATACCGGATAATTTTCTAGTATAATTATACCTTCCCGAGAATCAACATTTCCCGACTCATTTGCGGTTCTTTCTGGTGCTCTTTGGATGTTCCTACGCATAACATCGCTGCTTGGAAAATTCTCTTGCACTGCGGCTGGAATATCCTAATGACTTGTGTTTGTTATTTTTTTTACCACGTTTTTGACTCTCATTTCAATGGTTTAAACTAAAACATTTGTAGAATTTCCCGTAGTGCTGCAAGTAGGAGTATGTTCCTTTTGTAAAGAATGAAAAAATTCGTCTTCGGCATCCTTAATTCATATCTCCAAAATTGAATAGAATCTTTTATTGATTTTATCTTTAGTGCATAGATATCCTTTCCAACTACATTTTTCATTTTTTCTTTGAGTTAATGAAAACATAAATTTTAGTGCCTAAACGACTTGGAGGATGAGTTAAATAACGTCCCTTTTTTCATTTACTCCATATATTGCTTTATTGTCATTAATTAAAGAAGTTTCAAAAATGTAAACGTCGCGTCGTTGTCGTTTTCGCAATTCGGCTTATTGGTTGATACTTCTAAAGACGATTGCATAATTGATTGAAGAACAAACCTGACAGTATTAACCGATAGACTATAATCGAAGCTTCTTTTTACAAATTTCTGAAAATAAATTTTCAATAGGATATTGATTTAATCGATGAATAAGTAAAAACATTTTACTATTAATTTGCAACCTTAATTACTGTTTAAATCAAACTATAGTCCATTTAGTCCAAGACTACAGCATTAAATTGTACTAAAAATATGATCTTTCATTGTGATTGGTTAAAATTTATGTACGTTCACCCTGCAGATATTACGATATTACACTGCATATTATTAACGAAATAAAAATTTCGATTTTTAGATTTTATTGTAAATCATGCTTTTTGTAGGTTTTCTATTTCTTAATATAAAATTTAAATATGAAAATTTAAGGTTTCTTTTGTTTTTGACAAAACTTTCTCTTAATAATATGTTTAGTAAAATTTTCAATTCGCCTTAATTATTTCACGTTTCTCTATGTGAATCTTCCTTCGCGTTGGAAGCACACTCTATGATATTCCTGTACGAAATCGACTGTAGGGTTGCTACAGAGATCTAATTGAGAAATGAGTGAAAAAAATGTATGGATTTTCAAAAAAGTGAAGGAAACTGTATAACAACTTCAAAAAAAGCGACAAATATTGTACAATTTTTTTTAAATAATATTATTTATTACTTTATTAAAAGAAAACACTTTATTAATTACTAGTTTTCGTTCTCTTACTAAAAAATTCTTGGTGTTTAAATTTACAGCACCATCTACAAGTGTTTGTGTGTTTCGGTATCATTCTTTGTACCGATATCGTTTTTATGTAGTGTATTTGCCTCTACCGAGAGGTTGTCACTAGATCTTATATTCTTTCCAAGTTCCTGATATCTTTTCAAAATTCTCTTGTTTATAGCCACTAGATTATTTTCAGATATTTTTACTATTTCGCCACACTTATCTTTCTGCTTCTAATTTTTTAAATGTCTGCTGTTTAAAAAGTAATTTTTTGCTGTGTAATTTTTACTGTTGTATATACATATAATTTTCGTAACTCCGTTTTGCATATAAGACATATTTTAGAAAATTATCTGTAATAGGTTCTAGAGAAAGATTATTGTAACCCCCATAACTGTATTGCAATGATAATTAAGCATGCATAATGACTTTTCTTTGCTAAGAAATTTTTAGTTCTGCTGAAACCCCTTTCTACGGTTGCAGTACCATGACCAAGTGCATTAAGTGAATAATTTTTTTATATGAATATAAAGATCTTGCCCAATATTCATCAATTCTTTCGTTATTTTGATTGTAACGAGGCAATTACTCAAATTTTAATAAAACGAAATCATTCAATATGTTCTGCTTTGTTTCAAAATCAAAATTAAAAGCTTCAATAACCGGGATTATACAATGGTTATCGTTTGATTTGAAAAGTTGACAAATATGTTTCTTACGGAGCCTTCTCAATAATGTTCATGAACTTTTTTTAAATAACAACAAGGATTTTTCGTTTTTACTTTCTAAATAATTATTAATTTTTAATATCTAAAATAAAATTATTATTTGATTCAAATTTTTAAAATTATAAGGTTAAATGAACAATAAAACGAAACATTATTTGTGAGCTTTCAGCAATGGTTCTGCTGTCATCAGACATTTAATAATAATAGTGCAATTACATGAAACGAATATAACGTATTGTCATTTGAGACGATTTCTTGATCCATAAAATTTGAAAGATAATCGCGGGTTAAGGAACAACCTACATAAGAACTTATTAAATAGGAAAAACTTAACCCCAATACGTTATTTGCAGCTTAGATGAGTAGATGACTGTAGACATTACTTAAACCTTTGATGTCGGTTTTCTGTTTATTGCATTTTTTCCCTCTTGATGCAAATCATTTCGTGAAGAAGTCGATCTTTGTAATTTGTGACTGATTTGATTATCGTGGCATTAGAAAAGGCAGCATTATGTCCATCAATTAAAATATATTTGGCAATTGGAGTGGTTTCTGGTTTATTAACCACTGCGATTTCAAATTTGAATTTTCAAAAAAAATAAAAGATTAATCTAGATAAAATAAGGATTATTTTGAAAATATTTTTGCGATTTCTATAATAAGTAACATCACTCGGTTTTTGAAGTTGAAATACTTAAATAGGTTTGATTGTTTTTTACTTACGAGTATTCAAAAGGTTTCTCTAATTACTTGGCACGTAATTTAAAAATTATTCTTTCAATGATGTATCATTTTTTGAGCACCGGGTAGTATTATCAACCAACGACTACCAACATACTTAATAAATTTACCTTTTAGCTGTACCGTTTCATAATGTTCCTATCGAAATGGAAAATCGTTAAAAAAGTAAAATCCACCAAGATGATGATATCATTTAATTCTTTACCAAATTTTTTTATCCAAAATGACTGTATCCATAGAACATGTAGAGATATCTACATATTAAACCTTTTCGTCTGCGAATAATTTTCATTTCTTTATTTGATAATCGAAAAATCTTTTTTTGCATTGTAACGGTTCTGTAATAGTTCTGATTGGACAGTTCTCTGAAGAAGCTATAAAACAGGCAATAAAGATTTCAAAAGAATTAGACAATTCAATATACGAAAAATATCGCGAATTGTTCTAATATTGTGCATCATTTACTTGTGTCTTCCGATTCAGAAATAACAGAATTGAGAATATTGCATCGCCAGAACCTCTGAAATTATTGGAATACCAAAATTCGGATTCTGCGGAAAATCAGTAATACACAATAATTTAAATTTTTATAAATCAATTGTGGAAGCATATAAATAAACATTATAAATAATAATAATTTTAAAATAAATTTTTTTCACTTTCCACGTTGAACTTTACGCACCTCTTTATCGTGTATTATATTTGAGAAACAGTAAGATATCTTCTAAATTTTAACATTTTGTGATTGCAATGTTTCTACTCATAATCAAATCTTGAATTCTAAAATTTTGGGGCATTGTTTAAACTATCAACTCGTTAAGCTAGCCGAGCAATCACATTGGAACCATTCGATATGAATTCAAAGTGAAAATCCATCCACTACATCAATGGGATAACCGGTAAGCACCAATTTTACTGTATGTTTAGTTGTTAATATACAGCCAACTTGCGTTATAACAAATTTTAAAAGATCGAGGAAAAATTCGCTAAAATTCGATATTTGTAAGAAATTTAAAGAAAATCGTAAACCAATACACTATAAATTTGTATAAAATATTTTTGAGAATGATTTTTGAGAACCAATTTCAAGTTATTAGTGGAAATATGACGTGAGTCATAATCGAGTATATTTGCTTATTACTACAGTCAAACCTATTTTTAGGCGTCATTTTTATGCGTGCGTTTTCGTGCGAAGTGCGGTATAAGTGTAAACTGTAAACCAGTGCAAAGTAGCTTTTTTCAGTAACAAACGAAATTTTTAAACAGTTTTCTACACCAAAATCCGCCTGCTTGCCAGTTTTAAATGCACATTTAGGAATCTAAATAAATAAATAAAGCATTTAAAATCGTGTTTAAAGCATTTGAAATTTAAAAATGCTTTACATAAGTGCGCTGTAAATTACATTTTACCTTAGTTGAAATTTTTTGTGTGAATAAATTTTATTTTCTTAAATTTAATAATAATAGTTGTCAAAATAATATGTAATTTAAAAAGAATCCAAGAAATAAAATTTTACTAGTTTTACTACATAGTTTATAATCGCCCTGTATTTTCACCGTTATGCGGAGTTTTCGAATCGAAGTTTAAGGTAATTTCAAATATTTTCTATGTTGGACTGTGCTTATGCAGTTTTCATTTTTATATTTTATTCCTAGTGCCTGCTGAATTTAGAGATCTTATAATATCATACTTCGGCCTTTAGTTATCTTGTTTATTATTTCTTCCCGCTGTTTCCTTGTTTGTTGAAAGTTTGGGCTTAACATTTTTAAATTATTGTTTCATTGCCTCCTCATTTGATATTTGTATGGGATGATATTTAAAATCTTAAAATTGAGATTTTTAAAATATTAGATATAATAAATGCAAATATTACCACCTCTTCCCACAATTTCATTTGTTGTTTAAAAAATATATATCCGTTTTGATTCCTTAATCCGTTAATCCATTGTTAATTCATTGATCCGTTAATCTTTTTATTATACATATATAAGAACAAAGGTTTTGAAAGAAAGTTATATATTTCGTTTCAAGTTATAAAAATCAAATTTCCTTATTGCACACATTTATCGAAACCCATAACTCTTCACGATATTGGATTGAGATCGGAAGTTCATTTGATGGCAGAGATTTTAAAACCGCAACCAGAATGCCACCACCAAGCAATTTATGGCTAGTATCGCTCGATCTATCCTTACGATAGACAGTATACCTATCGTCAATGAACTCGTTATTATTTATATTCGAATTTAACCAAGTCTCTGCAAGTACAATGATAGGAAAGTTCTCATTCAAGATGCTTACGTATAACTTATTAAGCTTCGTACGTAATCCACGGACATTCTGATAATAAATGGTTAATTCGGTGGAGACATCCCTGGGGCTTCCTGAAAATTCGCCCGGTTTACAACTGACTTTGGCTTTTCAAAAAACCTCCTAACTAAAGCACCATTAGGCCAAAAATTAGGTTGCATTAGTTTGGGCAAATACAATGAGTTGGTGGTAATTATGACACGTTTATTGGAATTTTTAGATTATTTCATTCACTTTATGATGAATAACGATCCAGGCTGAAGTAATATTAAAGTTATCTTGTCTAATTACAAATTCTCGACGAGAGCAAACACAAATTAATAGATTTTATTCGAAAACAACGAGCTCAATCCTATCACAATTCCAACAAAAGCATTGTATATGGTTCTGATGCAAATTTGATAATGTTAGGACTGACTGCTCAAAACGAAAAACTTGTTCTGTTTGAGGAAAATGGGGCATGACTACGAAGAATGTGAAATAAAAACGTCGAATATTAGAACGATACAAAGTTTGAATCCGAGAAAGAATTTATTTTTCTTCAATTAAAAGTTTTAAGGGAATATTAATTATTTATTTGGTCGCTATCACTTAATGTTAGTTGGTACGTACTCACACCAAATAACGCAGTAGCTCTTGCTCTGTTATTTCGAAAACGTCGTATATGTATTCGTAAATCATTCCAAAATAGGTTCAATATTTTCCGGTAAATGGGGAACAAATGCAAGTGACGTAATAATCAATATCGGATTTATATCTTCATAGAAGATGTTGTGATGCCAAATGTTTTCGCAGATTTTTGACCAAACGAAATAATCAACCTTTAATGTTTGGTTTTGGATGCACAGTAGTATGAATAGCGTGGTGGATGGCACGTTTGTAATCCGGATTTAATTGTGGCCACAGAACGCATATTTTAGTGAAACATATGCTTCTGTTCTCTTATCGGGCAACAAACAACACAACATTGGAAAAACTTTTCCTCCATATTTTCTTGAAATAATCACAAAAATTTGAATAAGTAGAGGAAAACAAAGTAAAAAGGTACCGTGCCCAAAAAAATTCTTTCATTTCTGAAGTCTATTTTGAATTAAATTTCCAACCAAATACTAATATTCGCTGTAGATCGTTTGATCTCTTCCCGAATCTGCTAAAAGAAAGCGCTCACAATTATTTAAACTATAGTAGCATACCGGATAATTTTCTAGTATAATTATACCTTCCCGAGAATCAACATTTCCCGACTCATTTGCGGTTCTTTCTGGTGCTCTTTGGATGTTCCTACGCATAACATCGCTGCTTGGAAAATTCTCTTGCACTGCGGCTGGAATATCCCTAATGACTTGTGTTTGTTATTTTTTTTACCACGTTTTTGACTCTCATTTCAATGGTTTAAACTAAAACATTTGTAGAATTTCCCGTAGTGCTGCAAGTAGGAGTATGTTCATTTTGTAAAGAATAAAAGAATTCGACGTCGGCATCCTTAATTCATATCTCCAAAATTGAATAAAAATTTTTTTATTGATTTTATCTTTAGTGCATAGATATCCTTTCCAACTACATTTTTCATTTTTTCTTTGAGTTAATGAAAACATAAATTTTAGTGCCTAAACGACTTGGAGGATGAGTTAAATAACGTACCTTTTTCATTTACTCCATATATTGCTTTATTGTCATTAATTAAAGAAGTTTCAAAAATGTAAACGTCGCGTCGTTGTCGTTTTCGCAATTCGGCTTATTGGTTGATACTTCTAAAGACGATTGCATAATTGATTGAAGAACAAACCTGACAGTATTAACCGATAGACTATAATCGAAGCTTCTTTTTACAAATTTCTGAAAATAAATTTTCAATAGGATATTGATTTAATCGATGAATAAGTAAAAACATTTTACTATTAATTTGCAACCTTAATTACTGTTTAAATCAAACTATAGTCCATTTAGTCCAAGACTACAGCATTAAATTGTACTAAAAATATGATCTTTCATTGTGATTGGTTAAAATTTATGTACGTTCACCCTGCAGATATTACGATATTACACTGCATATTATTAACGAAATAAAAATTTCGATTTTTTAGATTTTATTGTAAATCATGGTTTTCTATTTCTTAATATAAAATTTAAATTAATACAAAAATTTAAGGTTCCTTTGTTTTTGACAAAACTTTCTCTTAATAATGTGTTTGGTAAAATTTTCAATTGAGCATTCGCCTTAATTATTTCACGTTTCTCTATGTGAATCTTCCTTCGCGTTGGAAGCACACTCTATGATATTCCTGTACGAAATCGACTGTAGGGTTGCTACAGAGATCTAATTGAGAAATGAGTGAAAAAAATGTATGGATTTTCAAAAAAGTGAAGGAAACTGTATAACAACTTCAAAAAAAGCGACAAATATTGTACAATTTTTTTTAAATAATATTATTTATTACTTTATTAAAAGAAAACATTTTATTAATTACTAGTTTTCGTTCTCTTACTGAAAAATTCTTGGTGTTTAAATTTACAGCACCATCTACAAGTGTTTGTGTGTTTCGGTATCGTTCTTTGTACCGATATCGTTTTTTATGTAGTGTATTTGCCTCTACCGAGAGGTTGTCACTAGATCTTATATTCTTTCCAAGTTCCTGATATCTTTTCAAAATTCTCTTGTTTATAGCCACTAGATTATTTTCAGATATTTTTACTATTTCGCCACACTTATCTTTCTGCTTCTAATTTTTTAAATGTCTGCTGTTTAAAAAGTAATTTTTTGCTGTGTAATTTTTACTGTTGTATATACATATAATTTTCGTAACTCCGTTTTGCATATAAGACATATTTTAGAAAATTATCTGTAATAGGTTCTGGAGAAAGATTATTGAAATCCCCATAACTGTATTGCAATGATAATTAAGCATGCATAATGACTTTTCTTTGCTAAGAAATTTTTAGTTCTGCTGAAACCCCTTTCTACGGTTGCAGTACCATGACCAAGTGCATTAAGTGAATAATTTTTTTATATGAATATAAAGATCTTGCCCAATATTCATCAATTCTTTCGTTATTTTGATTGTAACGAGGCAATTACTCAAATTTTAATAAAACGAAATCATTCAATATGTTCTGCTTTGTTTCAAAATCAAAATTAAAAGCTTCAATAACCGGGATTATACAATGGTTATCGTTTGATTTGAAAAGTTGACCAATGTGTTTCTTACGGGAGCCTTCTTAATAATGTTCACGAACATTTCTTTTAAATAACAGGATTTTTTGTTTTTACTTTCTAAATAATTATTAATTTTTAATATCTAAAATAAAATTATTATTTGATTCAAATTTTTAAAATTATAAGGTTAAATGAACAATAAAACGAAACATTATTTGTGAGCTTTCAGCAATGGTTCTGCTGTCATCAGACATTTAATAATAATAGTGCAATTACATGAAACGAATATAACGTATTGTCATTTGAGACGATTTCTTGATCCATAAAATTTGAAAGATAATCGCGGGTTAAGGAACAACCTACATAAGAACTTATTAAATAGGAAAAACTTAACCCCAATACGTTATTTGTAGCTTAGATGAGTAGATGGCTGTAGACATTACTTAAACCTTCGATGTCGGTTTTCTGTTCATCGCATTTTTTCCCTCTTGATGCAAATCATTTCGTGAAGAAGTCGATCTTTGTAATTTGTGACTGATTTGATTATCGTGGCATTAGAAAAGGCAGCATTATGTCCATCAATTAAAATATATTTGGCAATTGGAGTGGTTTCTGGTTTATTAACCACTGCGATTTCAAATTTGAATCTTCAAAAAGATTAAAAGATTAATCTAGATAAAATAAGGATTATTTTGAAAATATTTTTGCGATTTCTATAATAAATAACATCACTCGGTTTTTGAAGTTGAAATACTTAAATAGGTTTGATTGTTTTTTACTTACGAGTATTCAAAAGGTTTCTCTAATTACTTGGCACGTAATTTAAAAATTATTCTTTCAATGATGTATCATTTTTTGAGCACCGGGTAGTATTATCAACCAACGACTACCAACATACTTAATAAATTTACCTTTTAGCTGTACCGTTTCATAATGTTCCTATCGAAATGGAAAATCGTTAAAAAAGTAAAATCCACCAAGATGATGATATCATTTAATTCTTTACCAAATTTTTTTATCCAAAATGACTGTATCCATAGAACATGTAGAGATATCTACATATTAAACCTTTTCGTCTGCGAATAATTTTCATTTCTTTATTTGATAATCCAAAAATTTTTTATTCGCATTGTAACGATTCTGTAATGCTTCTCATTGGACAGTTCTCTGAAGAAGCTTTAAAAACAGCTAATAAAGATTTCAAAAGAATTAGACAATTCAATATACGAAAAATATCGCGAATTGTTCTAATATTGTGCATCATTTACTTGTGTCTTCCGATTCAGAAATAACAGAATTGAGAATATTGCATCGCCAGAACCTCTGAAATTATTGGAATACCAAAATTCGGATTCTGCGGAAAATCAGTAATACACAATAATTTAAATTTTTATAAATCAATTGTGGAAGCATATAAATAAACATTATAAATAATAATAATTTTAAAATAAATTTTTTTCACTTTCCACGTTGAACTTTACGCACCTCTTTATCGTGTATTATATTTGAGAAACAGTAAGATATCTTCTAAATTTTAACATTTTGTGATTGCAATGTTTCTACTCATAATCAAATCTTGAATTCTAAAATTTTGGGGCATTGTTTAAACTATCAACTCGTTAAGCTAGCCGAGCAATCACATTGGAACCATTCGATATGAATTCAAAGTGAAAATCCATCCACTACATCAATGGGATAACCGGTAAGCACCAATTTTACTGTATGTTTAGTTGTTAATATACAGCCAACTTGCGTTATAACAAATTTTAAAAGATCGAGGAAAAATTCGCTAAAATTCGATATTTGTAAGAAATTTAAAGAAAATCGTAAACCAATACACTATAAATTTGTATAAAATATTTTTGAGAATGATTTTTGAGAACCAATTTCAAGTTATTAGTGGAAATATGACGTGAGTCATAATCGAGTATATTTGCTTATTACTACAGTCAAACCTATTTTTAGGCGTCATTTTTATGTGCGATAAGTTTGTATGCATACTTTTCGTGCGAAGTGCGGTACAAGTGTAAACTGTAAACCAGTGCAAAGTAGCTTTTTCAGTAACAAACGAAATTTTAAACAGTTTTCTACACCAAAATCCGCCTGCTTGCTAGTTTTAAATGCACATTTAGGAATCTAAATAAATAAATAAAGCATTTAAAATCGTGTTTAAAGCATTTGAAATTTAAAAATGCTTTACATAAGTGCGCTGTAAATTACATTTTACCTTAGTTGAA
This sequence comes from Lycocerus yunnanus, assembly GCA_036346125.1. Classification (NCBI taxonomy): domain Eukaryota; kingdom Metazoa; phylum Arthropoda; class Insecta; order Coleoptera; family Cantharidae; genus Lycocerus; species Lycocerus yunnanus. The sequence continues at coordinate 19,076 of JARFIX010000473.1, read as the reverse complement.
ATTTTTTGTGTGAATAAATTTTATTTTCTTAAATTTAATAATAATAGTTGTCAAAATAATATGTAATTTAAAAAGAATCCAAGAAATAAAATTTTACTAGTTTTACTACATAGTTTATAATCGCCCTGTATTTTCACCGTTATGCGGAGTTTTCGAATCGAAGTTTAAGGTAATTTCAAATATTTTCTATGTTGGACTGTGCTTATGCAGTTTTCATTTTTATATTTTATTCCTAGTGCCTGCTGAATTTAGAGATCTTATAATATCATACTTCGGCCTTTAGTTATCTTGTTTATTATTTCTTCCCGCTGTTTCCTTGTTTGTTGAAAGTTTGGGCTTAACATTTTTAAATTATTGTTGCATTGCCTCCTCATTTGATATTTGTATGGGATGATATTTAAAATCTTAAAATTGAGATTTTTAAAATATTAGATATAATAAATGCAAATATTACCACCTCTTCCCACAATTTTATTTGTTGCTTAAAAATATATATCCGTTTTGATTCCTTAATCCGTTTATCCATTGTTAATTCATTAGTCCGTTAATCTTTTTATTATACATATATAAGAACAAAGGTTTTGAAAGAAAGTTATATATTTTGTTTCAAGTTATCAAAATCTACAGCATTATGAGTAATTCAATCGATAACGTCGAGGAGTGTTCAATATGCCTAGAAGCAATTGGCCAAAGAATGGGATATCTCGAAAATTGCAGGCACAAGTTTTGTAGTGACTGCATAGAAAATTGGGCAAAGGAGCAAAATACTTGTCCCTATGTAGACAAGAATTTTTCCGAATAATTATGACTGTTAATAGATCAATATCCGAAGTTGTAAATTTACAATTTCTTCCGATAGTTAACAGTGACGGTTTAGAGGAACGTAACAGTAACGTTAATGATAATAATTTACATGATGAACTGTACGACACTGCCTATCCCGGATATTATCATACTTATGACGAAAATACAAATAATTATCAATATGGCAATAATAATAATAATAATACGTATTTTGCTCTTACGTTATTTTCTTATTTTACTTTATTATTACTAATGCAGTTATAATTATTATGACTCAAATATTTATTTTTACTACTTCGACGTTAAAAAAAATCGTTAATTTTTGGGGTAGCAATAAGACACAATAAAAAAATATTTTACATATCATCAATCTCTTATGCCCGGTTTCACAAACACTTAAACTGCGATTATATTATTTAAGCCTATGCTATTTAAGTCTACATTTAAGCCGAAATCGCAGTTTAAATGTTTGTGAAACCGGCATTAGCGTCTTATAATTTTTCACATTATAATGACAATAAAAAATTAAAAGTAACCATGCCTATGACTTTTACTAAATATTAAAGCAAACGATATTAAAAAAAATTGTAAACAATAAAGAAAATAGTTTTCCATGAACCAATTTTAACCACTCTCTAATTAACCCTAAATCTCAATAAAAGGGTACGAAATACCAAATTTGGTTTATATGGAAATGGTCTTATTGAACTTATGGTACACAAACATGAAATAAATAAAACGTTTTGAACAAATTAATCGTGCATGTAGTAAATCTATCGAAATCTCAACTTTTTCCAATTTTTAACAAAAGTGTTGGGATATAAACGAAGAATAATAGAACAAATAAAAGCAAATAAATCTTATTAGAATTGCCTATACCTACATAATACAGATAAATGGAGGTTGTTAGAATACAACTTTTACTAAGTAATATAAGTACTTAATTCTGCAACTGTAAACTTTCTTGAAACTTATAAGAACTGCTTTTTAAAAACATGAAAATTATAATTCAAAATTTTTCAATAAAAAGGTTTTTTAATAAATTGTTGATATAATTCGATTTGTGATAATTTTTTGATTCCCTTGATATTTTCAAAGGAGATAACTTCTAGTCTAACAAACTCATTTTTGTGATAATAAAATTTAGAAGAATACCTTTCTTCACAAAAGAATTAAACATTTCTCCTCCGTGAAACTAAGTTTTTTTAGAATCAATAATTTTTATAATCAGAAATCTTAATTAATTCGGGCACTTAGAGCTGTTTACATATTTGAAAAAAATTAAATAAGAGCATACCTACTTGAAATAAATAATAGAGTGTTAAATCAAAATTGACAATTCTTGCAATATTCGCGTATTTTAAATAATCCTTTGGACTAATTCCAATTGCGGTTATCTGAATATAGGACCTCCTATGCGTAAAAGTGGTTTTGTCTTTTCAAGATATCATCAGCTAAACTGAAAAGACGAAACCACTTTTACGTAAAGGAGGTCCCGAACTATAATGTGAGTTAGAAAATTTTTAAATTTCATTAGAATTGTAAAAAAATAATAAATTTTTTTTTCAAATTTCATTAAACTTGAAACTTTTAAAATATTTTATTCAACATATATTTTCAACAAGTAATAATAAACATTTACAATGAAATATTTTATAAAATCGTTGGTGCTCAGAGACCTTCAAAACGTCGAATTTTACTAAGTTTAGCCACTTGTTCGCAGGAAAGAAGCACATTGTCCATCTTACACTTAAATGCACAATAGGGTACTTTATCAAAATATTTTATCCAAGATGGTACACCGTAGCCATTACATTCGCAAAGCGCTGCACTTAAAGTATCGCTACATTGTGCGTTGACGTAACAAAATGCTATAAACATAGCAACCCCAAAAATAATAATTTCATTATCTAAAAAATGTTATTTTAGTACACAAAAATCAATAAAAGTTAAAAACTTACGATAAAATTAATGAATTGTTGTTCACTATTCAGAAATTAATGATCAACTGACATCCGATAATCATAACTACATATTATACAATAGTAGCTGCCCAATCTAAAGCAATTGCTAATGTTAATTTATAAATGATTTATTAGCTTGTAAAATTATATATTTTAAAAAAGGTTTTGAATTATTTTCAAGTTGAGTGAAATTTTAATAAACTTCTTTTTAGATTAATAAATTTTTCACTTACATAATATTATTTTATATTATACTTTAAGATATATTGTACAATTATGTTTCGATTTTTTCTAAATGTCATCGGTTAACTTGGCCATAATAATTGAATAAATGTAAAAATCCGCCATAGAATTATTGAATTCATTACTAAAGTAAGTGAAAAAATTAAAATCAAATAAATGTCATTTTGTTTTGACAAAACTACATCTACATACTACTAAATTCCTCCCAATCATCAGTAATTACATGAAAAAAATACTTTCCTTTACTACGTAAATGGGAAAGTAATAAAATAGTATCAATTTCACTGTCCATGGGTTTTAGACCAAATGAAATAAATTCGCTAATTTCCACGCTTTCTTAAAATTTTTCCACAAAATCTATGAACTAAATTTTTGACTTTTATCAAAGATACCTAATACGCTCAATATGAATTGCACTAATGAGAATTGCACAAACATTTCTGGAAATATTCTTATTTAACTTATGGGATCTGAAAACGTACAATCCATCCAAATCTCATCGTTTCTTCAGCACGAAAGCAATACTGTTTCATAATATTACCGCAATAAAAGAGAAAAGAGTGGTTTTATATCATTTTGATTGGCTAATCCACCTTTTGAGTTGAGGTTTGATTACTTAATCGAAATTTGAAGCGCTACCCCCATGCATCGATTTTGATCGAGATCGACGTTTAAAACTCGTGTGGGTATGTGGTAATATTTAGTAGCGTGGTTTTGGAACTAATTTTTAACGGAGGTGATGGGACATAATCGAAGAACAATACAACAAATAAAAATAAAAAAATCTTAATTGTAAGTTTAATAAATAAAATTATTTCTTAGTTGCCAAAAATTGATGTGCTTTGTATGTGATATTATGTAAAACAAATTTTATTTCATTTTTAGTTACGGTTTTAGTTTTATTTTGGCTAAAGGTTATTCTTCTTCTAATTAATAATTTTAAAATTTTAAATTCTTGGTTTTTACTTTTACTACTGTTAAAATTTCATTGAGTAAAATTAGAGCTTATTCCTGAATATTGCAAAGAGGGTGGTTTAAAGAACTTTTTTGCTACCTTTATTTTAAAAAACATCTTAAAACTATTGAAAATGGCCTCTTGATCGATTTCAGGATGAATTTTTATTTTATTTTTCTTGCTAATCTGATCACTATGTATATGTTTTTAGTTAAGTTAGAAATTAAAATCAATTGAATACTGAAATGTATTTAAATTTAATGTAAGTGTAACGTCCTTCCTCCCTTTCTTGTTCTATTTCATAAGCTGCTTGCCCCCACTAGGCAACCAACATACGTTTATTGACATAGTTGTTAGCGCGATCAACTGCTAACGTAAGATGCCCAGTTCGAATCTGGGCAGAAGCTCATCCCTTTATGTGGCCGTTCTTTATACTTCGAAAGGCACGTAATTAAAATCATCTCACAAGGTGCTAACAACATCTTTGGGGTATTAAATGCAAATTAATTGCTTACAAGAATTAAAAATTTCTGTTTGAACATTGAAATTGGTTTACGTGGCAAAAATTATCGTTAACATACGTAAAAGAAGATTCTGACGAATTGGTAACCTGTGTTTTAAATCGGTTAATAAAAGTCAAAGATAAACAGTTGTTAGAGCTTTTAAAGACATAGCTGTTCAAGTACACCCTGTATAATGTAGTGTGGGGTAATACTATGGGCTCATGATACTACAACTCTAGATATATGCTCGCACGCACATCTTGATTATGTCAGTCCGTGATCCAACTTGCCGTGACCAATGAACATGACAGATAGTATTTTTAAGTGCGTGCAATATGAAATTCAGTATGCCAAATTTGCATATTGGTTTACTCTGTGGCGTCATGCGCGGCTGCGTTTAAAATACGTCCACCAAATGACTATAGTATATCTTTAAATCTGTAGTATCCTGGTATAGGCTACCTTTCTAGTTCTTTTTTGCAAAGTCGACTAACCCTGACGAAAAATACACTTTTTCCTATAATAATTGAAAAAAATATAAGACATTTAAGGTGAGGATGAATTTATAAGGACTTTTAATAAAGCCACAATTAAATTTTGAAAATCGTAATTCTCTCATAAAACGTAAAACAGAAAAATATAAGACATTTAAGGTGAGCATCAATTTATTAGGACTTCTAATAAAGCCACAATTAAATTTTGAAAATCGTGATTTTCCATAAAAACACATGTAAGTGTATTATTGCGTAATATTACGTCATATTTAAATACATTCTATCACCAGTACGTGCGTGCTAGGTGGATCGGCACTCATAACCGCCGGTGAGCTACCAGTCGCTTCCTGCTATCTGTCAGGTCTACACTTTTCCGAGCAGGAGCGGTCTAAGGAGGATATTTTAGATAGTCAAAACCGACAAACGCAACTGCGACAAATCTTACCCTAAAAGGGTATTTTTTCCAAAATTTGGGGATTCTTTAACTGTTTATTTTAAAAAGTTAAGAGCAGTAGTATAGTGTGAAGCATACACAGGTCGACTACAAAGCGTACGCTCGCAGTTCGAATCGATTCCAATATCGAAAAAAGTTCAATATCGATTTGTGGATTATGAGGAAGGCAACGGGAAAACACTCCATGAATTATATACTCCCTGGTAAATTCATCTTGGTTTCGGCCAAGTTGAATTGCCAACGACCGACAGGCTGGATGTGGCACACAAAGAAGAACTGTTAATTTGACCCTCATCGTTCATAATTTGTTTGAAAAATCTAGATTCGGGTATTTTAAGTGTTACCAAAACGTATTTTAATTTGAATTGAATTTTGTCGAAGCTATTTTGACGGGGCTGTTCTGTAGGGGCTGTTTTGACCGAGGCTGTATTGTCGGGGTACCATCATTCTATGTTCTGCTTTCTAAGGTAGTTCGAGAAATACGGCACAAAACTATCAGAATATTTTTTAATTTCATTTGGTTATTCTAAAAGTGTACATACATACATTATTATGTTATATTTTTAAATAATAAGCAAGCAATAATTGCAATAACACTATTTACATCACAACGATGTAGTGGACAAATTTTTTAAGTTAAATTAACAATATCAAAGATATTTAAGAAAATCGTTTATAGTTAGAAACCTCAAATCTTCGAATGTTGAATAGAATGTAGTTGTTTGCATGTAAGCACCATATCATTCATCAACCAACGACATTTACAATAGGGATGTTGCATGGTATCAAATTTAGTGATAACTTCTATTAATTCTTGAAAATAATATCAAATGAAATTTATAACCAAAATAAAAATTTTTGAAATGCGGTCTGCGCGGAGATAATCAAATTTGAAATTCAAAAATAAATCAGTTAGCCGATTACGCCTCTGACGTCATACGCGTGATCCCGAACGTTTTATGGAAATTTCACAACGTTGCAAGGACCTGACAGTTAAATATTTGACTTGTATCAATTATAAGAAAAATGGTTTATTCCGAGTTTTCTGTGTTTTTATTAAAATTCATTTTAAATTTTGACAAAAACTATTTATAGGTTACATTATCAATACAAACTGCATTTGCTGTGTTGTCAGTTGTTAAAAAAATAGTTTGTGACGTCATTCGCGCTAAAACCCGGTTTAAAAATCATTTTAATAAATTTTTTGAGAAAACTGAAGGTTTCCTGAACTTTTATCTATGCAGTATTGTTTACCAGCACCAAAAGTTTATAAAAAAATACTTCAAAAATCATGCAACATCCCTATTGGGGGAGTTCAGGATCGCCTGGAATTGGATCTCCTAACCACATTCCTTGTCCACCATGGTTACCACAATCGCATTCCGGTTTATGAGTATTGGCACATCCTGCGTTGTCGTAGCAAAATGGTAACCACAAAAAGCAATAATTTCATTATCTAAAAAAATGTTATTATAGTACACATAAATCAATAAAAATTAAAAACTTACGATAAAATTAATGAATTAATTGTTATTAACTATTCAGAATTTAATAATCAAACAGCCCAAGCTGAAACAATTGCTATTGATAATTTACTATAATATAAATTATATAAAAAAATTTGCTGTCCTATTAATAAACTTGGAAATTGTTTAAAAAATCAATTATTATAAGCAATCATTTGTTGAGTGTGCTTATTCATGGATAACGGTAACAGTAAATAATTCTTTAATAGGTTTAATTACAAAATTACAAATTCTTTTTCAGTTTTAAAAAAAAATCTATTTATATTTTTCAAGTTTAAAAATTTAATTACAAAATTAGCAAACTCAACTTTAAAGTGGTCAAAATGTCGCAAAGCGCATTTAAAAGTTTATGGCGGAAAAGCTTAACTAATTAATAATTAACAACATTAAAGACCTTGAAGGCCCATCGCTTCGTTTACTTTCTTCTTTCATTTTGGCTATTTCTTGCGTTTTGCTGTATGTCTTCGTTCACATCTCCTTCCTCGACTCTTCCTCGACCGGCTATTTGCTTTTCCACACTTTGGATGTCACTCTCCTTTCCCATTTTTGTAACGTGCCCAAGCCATCTCAGTCTTTGTGCTCTCACTACCCTGACTATGTCAGATTCTCCATACAGTTCTTTTAATTCGTCATTTGTTCGTCTTCTCCACCTCTCTTCCACCTTCCTTCTATCTTTCTGTATTTTCCTCTTAGTCTTAGTACATTCTCTCTGATATGGGGTGAATTTTATAATCGTTCCTTTTATTCTTTCACTGATCAAAAAATCAGTTCCAAATTTTCTATCTTTACTTCCACTCGTGAATAAGGTGTAGCCATTTAAATCCGTAATTTCGTTTCCTTTCTGTTTTATTTCTTGTAATGCCATGACGTTTAACCGATATCGCTCCGTTTCCTTGATCAGTTGTTTTATCGCCCCTTTCTCAAAAGTACCTTTTACGTACGTTCTAAGTCGCTATGTATATATTTTCTCTTACTTTCCTAGTTGTTTTTCCATTTCATTTTCCTTTTCTTCGCCGATGTGTTTTATATTTTACTTGATGAGCTTACTTACCTACTTTTGGTATTTTTTGTAGGCACCCCTCCTCCTTTTCCCATCTAAGAAGTTTATCGTTATATTGCAGTTTTTGGTACCCCACTTTTACCTTTTTTATTTCTTCAACTCTTCTGCTTGTTCTTTTATTTTCAGTTGTATTTTCCTCTTCATGTATCGCATGTCATGTCATAATCGATATACATTATATATCTTTCCTCCAGAACTTTGTTATACGAGGTGTTTATATGTTTTTAAAATTTATATGTTTCGGGAGATGTTTGTTAAAAGTTTGTAAATATACCTTTGTTATTTTGACCGACTTGGTTAGTATTTTTTATTTCCGATTCGGGGGTAGCTTCAGTTTCGTGTTTTAGGAAGCACGGGACCAACCTACATTGCCAGTAAGGATTTCGTTAAAATACGTGGCGCTACCTTCCATCTTACATCCGGCCGTCCACTTATAACGCTGGCTTGGGCATCCTTACTGTCAAGCTGGTTCTCACTCCCCTGGAATCCTTTGGTGGAATTACATTGTTTTTGAGTGTGTAGCGTCTGAGCTAGTTTTAGGGTAACCTTCTGTACCACCCCCTTTTGTGGGGTTTGGAAAAATTCCCACCACCCTGAGGTACCCAACGCTAAAATTAATTTGGCAGAATTTTTGCGGTACAGAATTTGGCGCCCAACGTGTTATTTTGCTTTTATATTTTGCCACAGAATTTGGCGCCCAACGGGTTGTTTTGCCTTTATATTTTGGCATAGAATTTGACGCTCAACGTGTTTTTTACGCTTAAAAATTCAACGTAAATTGTATATTCAACCATTACGCGATCATTTTTTTTTTTTTGTGCTAGCTGGTTTTGAATTTTAGTAAGAGGGGGGAGTTGAAATTGTTATTTAGACCCCTAAATTAAAATTATTTTTGACGTCAATTGTATTTTGTTTTTCGTTTTTAATTTATTAATATTGGATTTCATAGAGTTGTTCGAATGCTATCGTTTAACTTATCACGTTTCAAGTATTTGTGATAACTTTGGTATAATTTATAAGGAAATAAATTTAATACGTTAATATTTCTTTGAAATTTTATTTATTTATCTAAAATTTAATATTTTGCAATTTATAATTCAGTTTTAGTAAGTTTCGAATATAGTTTTGTAATTATGGATATCCACCGCTTACTGAGTGACGAATTAACTTATGAGTTGGTAATTAGAGGTTTTCCAACTACTGGTACGGTAGATCAAAAGCGCAGTATTTTACGTGGATGCATAAAACTTGAAAAACAGGGTATTCAAAAATCGTACTCGGCAGTAGTTTTAGACGGGGTGAAGAAATTGAAAATGTAACACAAAACTGTCAGAGTTAGCTGAGGACATTAAAAATTTTGATGTAGGAAACAAGGTTAATGAATTCAAAAGGATCAATTCGCGATTGTTGCATATTAATGGTCGACTTAATTATATAAATTCGGCCTCGGATACGGTTATAGAACAAAAAAGTTTTCTTCTGGCAAAATGTATGCAATTGTTTGACGAGCTGGAAACAGTTGAACGAGGAGAAACCCTGCCGGAGTCACTTATTAGTTTTGATGAGCCAGCAAATAACAATGAGCAAGCGCAGGGCGAGTTCCATAACCCCGATCAAAGCTTTAGGCACTATTGCCAAACCCGTGACATCCAGTCCTGTGGGATGTGCACATGTGGCTCAAAATGTTAATGTTCCTCCGGTTCTCCCCAAATTAATAATTTTGTGGCCGTAAATAAGTGGAACCTCAATTTAATGGAGAAACTAATTTATTTGCTTTCTTGGAACGGGTAGAGGAATTGCGAGTAGCTCGAGGCTATAGTAAACAGCAGCTTTACACGGTAGCTGCTGAGCTATTTTCGGAGATGCATTAATTTGGCATCGCGCGGTTCGGGATCGTATTTTTTCTTGGGATGAATTGGTTCGCGAGTTGAAATGTACTTTTCTATCGGAAGGACATGAAAGAAGGTTATGGGATGACATACATAAAAGAACTCAGGGTTCTGACGAGCGCGTTTCCATCTATATTGCAATGATGGAGAGTTTATTTTCTCGATTAACGCGTAAACCAAAAGAAGAAAACCGAGTTAAAATTATTCGGGATAATTTATTACCATACTATCAAAACCTCTTAGCCCGTGAAAACATTTCTTCAATTCTGCAGTTAACGGAGCTATGTCGGCTCATGGAGAGCACGAAGCTGCGAACTGAAAAGTTTCGACCTCCACCGGAAGGTCCGGATAATTTTGGCGAGGCGGATCTCGCGTATCGTCGGCATAAAAGAGGTCCTACAGCGGCGTCAGTAACTGCGGTATCGGACGAATTAGCGGGCGTTAGTTTGGGGTCGATTTGCTTTAACTGTAGACAGTCGGGCCATATGATGAGGGATTGCCCTTCTCCTAAAGTCATGAGGTGCTACAGGTGTGGTAGACTCGATGTGACCACTCTCACTTGTCCTCGGTGCCGTTTAAACTCCAACCAGGGACGTTAAAGAGCCGAGTAACGATCCCTAACAAAAAAACGCAAATCGGTCAATACAAATTCACATATGTTCAATCAACAAAAAACTACTGTTAGACTTTGTATTAGCTCATGCCGGTAACGACGAACGGCCTTATTTAGAAGTTTCCGTTCTTGGTACCCCAATAAAGGGGCTTTTAGATTCTGGTGCGTCCAGGACAGTCTCTGGAACTCTGGGGTTGGATATATTTATTTCATTGGGTTTAAAGATGGAATCGGACGAAAGCCAGTATTGCACAGTGGCTAATGGCGAGCGATGCGCATGTTCTGGGTCTATTTATGTGCCATTTAAACTCCAAGATAAAATCAAAGTTATTAAAGTCCTGATAATACCTTCTTTACCCCACATACTCATATTAGGTACCGATTTTTGGAAAGCTATGGCAATAGTCCCAGATTTACGGCATGGAGCATGGTCTTTTCAAAGGAAAATTTTGAAAATTTTATATACGAAGCCAATATTCCGACTTTAAACAGTAATCTTACTATGGAACAGCAAAAACAATTGGACGATCTTATTAATTCAGCTTTTAAAGAGTCAAATGATAAGTTGGGATGTACCAATCTTTATGAACATAAAATTGAAACGGCTTCGCCTCCAATTAAGCAGAGATATTATCCCGTCTCTCCCGTATTACAGGCCCATATCGACTCGGAATTGAATAAACTATTGAAAGATGAGGTAGTTGAACCATCTTCTAGCGCCTGGTCATCCCCCATAATTCTTGTCAAAAAGAAAGACCAGTCATATCGTTTTGTGGTCGATTATCGAAAGTTGAACAAGGTAACTGTACCGGATGCTTACCCCATACCGTACATAACGGCAATATTAGATAGACTTCGTAACGCACGTTATCTTTCCTCTCTCGACATTAAGTCTGCGTATTATCAGGTACCGATCTCGGAAGATTCTCGCCAATATACGGCCTTTACGGTACCTAACCGCGGATTATATCATTTTAAACGTTTACCTATGGGCCTTTCCAATTCACCAGCCACGTGGCAAAGATTGATTGATCAGATCTTAGGCCCTAACCTTGAACCGTTTGTATTTGTTTATCTTGATGATATCATTATCATAAGCGAGACCTTTGAGCAACATATGCAAATATTAACCGAGGTGTTGAAACGCCTACAACAAGCGGGTTTAACATTGAGCAAACACAAATGCAATTTTTTGTAGATCGGAAATCCGGTATTTAGGCTATGTCGTTGACCGAAACGGATTACATGTTGATCCAGAAAAAGTTGAGGCAATATTGCGTATGAAGCCTCCGACAAATACTACCGAGGTGAGAAGATTCGTGGGTCTTGCGTCTTGGTATAGGCGTTTTATACCAAACTTCTCTACTATTGTTCAACCTATGACCTCGTTATTAGGTAAAAACGCGCAATTCAATTGGAATGACAATTGTGAACAATCCTTCCAAACTTTAAAAGAGTGCCTAGTTTCGGCTCCCATAATATCTTGTCCGGATTACACCTTACCATTCTATGTTTCGACTGACGCCAGTAACTATGGGTTGGGGGGTGTGTTGTCGCAACTACATCCCGATGGCGAGAAGGTAGTAGCATATGTCAGTAGAACCTTGTCTAAACAAGAACAACGGTATAGCACTACGGAAAAGGAATGTTTAGCAGTCGTGTTTTCTATTGAAAAATTGCGCCCTTATTTGGAAGGACTACCGACCTTTACGGTTATAACAGATCACCACAGTCTCAAATGGCTGAATAGTATTAAAGATCCTATTGGTAGAATTGCACGTTGGGCTGTTCGCTTACAACAGTTCAACTTCGAGGTTATTCATCGAAAGGGTCGCGAACATTTGGTGCCTGATGCGTTAAGTCGTAATATTTATACTATCGATTCCCCTGCAACGGATGACATTCCACCTACACCTGATCAAAACTCCGATACGTCCCCAGATCCGTGGTATTTGAAAATGTATCATAAAGTCGTCAGCCGACCTAGACGTTATCCTCTTTGGAGAGCTGAAAATAATTACTTGTATAAACACACTCGGCCTAAATACCCTGCATTAACAAATTATGTCGATCAATGGAAAGTTGTGCCTTATAAAGGCAACAGGTCGGAAATTATTAAAACAAATCATGACAGCCCCTCTTGTGGTCACGCTGGAGTCTATAAAACATTGGCTAGAATTGCGAGTAAATATTACTGGCCACACATGCGACAAGACATACAAGCATATATTCGCAGATGCTACGTATGTTTAAGAACTAAACCCAGTCAAGAAGTTCCTATGGGAGCCCTACTTAGTAAAACACCCACATCGAGCGAGCCTTTTCAATTAATATGCGCGGATATTATGGGACCCCTTCCGCGTAGCTCAAAGGGATATTCCTATATTCTAGCCGTAGTAGATTGCTTTAGCAAATTCGCACTTTTTTTTCCGTTAAGGTCAGCCACGGCCTCTTCGGTTGTAACTGCCATGGAAGAACATGTAGTACTGATATTCGGTGCCCCCAATACTATTATAGTGGACAATGGAGTCCAATTTAAATCCAATTTATTTCGCTCGATGGCTGATAAGTACAATATTACTATCGCTTACACGGCTAACTACCATCCGCAATCAAATCCTACTGAAAGGGTTAATCGGGTCGTTAAAACCATGCTCTCGGCCTACGTGGCTGATAACCACAAAACTTGGGACTCGTACTTGCCCCAAATTGGTTATGCAATAAGATCAGCCAAACATGAAGTGACAGAACTCACTCCTAATTATGTTATTTTTGGTCGCGAGTTATCGTTAAATGGGAAACTTAGGGGTGGGATACAGTTAGAAATAGATCCGGTAGATAATACAAACTATGGAGCACGAATTCAGGCTCTTCATAAAATGCATAATGACATACAGCTTCGACTTAAAAAGTGTCACCAACAAAGCGCAAAACGGTATAATTTAAGACGGAGACCAGACGTTTTCAAACTAGGCCAAAAAGTTTGGCGACGCAATTTTGTGCTATCTAATGCTGCAAATCAATTTACCGCTAAATTGGCTGCAAAGTTTATAGGGCCTTTCTCATTGCAAAGATTATGTCTCCGTGGACTTATCAACTGGAAGATGACCAAAGTAGGAATTGCGGCATTTGGAATGCCAAGGACTTAAAAGCCCACCCTCCTGATTCTTAGCGAATCATTCAATTGGGCCCCCTTTTTTTAATTATTGACAATTAGCTATCTCTTGGATTTTATGATTATGGTATAGTTGTATAGGTTTTGACTTTGTTATTAATGTACATATATTGTAGAACTGTTTTTTTTGGTTTTCTCCACGCCTCGGGATTTTTTTTTAAGTAAGAGGGGGATTTGTTACATTAAAATTTTGTATATTTCAAATTTTAGCTTTATTAGGTTTTTTAGCGGGATTTTAACTCTGCTCGAGGTTAGGAAAAATGTGGGAGATAAGATGAGAGAGCGCATCGATTGCACGAGTAACGCATAATTTGGTAAATTCTCAAAGTTTTAAATTTTGATCACCTTCAAGAAAACTGCGGTAATACTTTTTATGTCCTATTTGGAGTTTTGTTGGAATATTCGATTTTTGGACTCGCACTAATTGCGGATTTAAAGTGGAAGCAGAATAATTGGTTTTTTTCTTTGCGCTGTATGGCTTTGGTAGTCTGGCAAGGGAAACCATATCACATTGTTTGTGGATTTAAATTTTCTGGAAAAGTGGTTGAATTTGATGCAAGAGAAGAACTTCACGTAGTTACGTTTAACACCTACGCAATCAATGATATTTTGGAATTGGATGTTGCGTTTTGGTTGTCTTTTTGTTTTTTTTGGATTATTGATGATGGTTTACTGTAAGATATCCTGGAGTTTCTTTGGTACTAGTCTCACTCCATCGTGTTCGAGCCTTATTTCGTTTTCCATGGAAAGCCCTTCCACCAGCTTATACGGATATTTTGGATTTTGGTTTGGCTATCGTTCTACCTACCCCATCAGGAATCAGCCGAAAGATAAGTGGGTTTTAATTTAAATTTTGGTTTTGGATTTGACGAGTTTGCGCGAATAACGGCTATATTTTGTGCGAAACATTTGATAACTTTTAGGGCGCATTATTAAGTAATTGTTTTTTTAATTGACAAATTTCTAATTTACCGATATTTTGAATTCCATCGTTGTAAGCGTATTATACGGTGCACTGTACATTACGAGCTCGAGTATACATAGTATTGTTTACAATTTGGTAAAAATATTTGTTATTCTTTACTTGATACCATTACGATCGATCTGCGTCCGATTGATTATATAATTGTGGATGAACCGCACAAAATTAGTGTGCGTATAAGATTTTATTAAGATTGTCGGCCCTTCTGGCTTCTTGGAGACAAGTTTATAGTTTAAAAATTAAAACCTTACTGTTTGGAAAACTGGTGCCTCTGTCGGGGATATTGTTATACGAGTTGTTTATATGTTTTTAAAATATATATGTTTCGGGAGATGTTTGTTAAAAGTTTGTAAATATACCTTTGTTATTTTGACCGACTTGGTTAGTATTTTTTATTTCCGATTCGGGGTAGCTTCAGTTTCGTGTTTTAGGAAGCACGGGACCAACCTACATTGCCAGTAAGGATTTCGTTAAAATACGTGGCGCTACCTTCCATCTTACATCCGGCCGTCCACTTATAACGCTGGCTTGGGCATCCTTACTGTCAAGCTGGTTCTCACTCCCTGGAATCCTTTGGTGGAATTACATTGTTTTTGAGTGTGTAGCGTCTGAGCTAGTTTTAGGGTAACCTTCTGTACCACCCCTTTTGTGGGGTTTGGAAAATTCCCACCACCCTGAGGTACCCAACGCTAAAATTAATTTGGCAGAATTGTCGCGGTACAGAATTTACATCCAATTCCAAAACATCATTGATTGCGTAGGTGTTAAACGCAACTACGTGAAGTTCTTCTCTTGCATCAAATTCAACCACTTTTCCAGAAAATTTAAATCCACAAACAATGTGATATGGTTTCCCTTGCCAGACTACCAAAGCCATACAGCGCAAAGAAAAAAAACCAATTATTCTGCTGTCCACTTTAAATCCGCAAATAGTGCGAGTCCAAAATCGAATATTCCAACAAAACTCCAAATAGGACATAAAAGTATTACCGCAGTTTTCTTGAAGGTGATCAAAATTTAAAACTTTGAGAATTTACCAAATTATGCGTTACTCGTGCAATCGATGCGCTCTCTCTATCTTATCTCCCACATTTTTCCTAACCTCGAGCAAAGTTAAAAATCCCGCTAGAAAACCTAATAAAGCTAAAATTTGAATATACAAAATTTTAATGTAACAACTTTAGTTTGGACTTATACTTCATTATGTCCATCTTACTCGTCCATCCTCTCACGTCAATCACGGTCTTTTCGTTTTATAAAGTTTTTATTTTTTTATAAAGTTTTATATTTATTCTGTATTATAAAGTTCTCCACCTTTTTTTCAAGGGTGATGTTCATGTTGATATTTGTTTTCAATCGTGTTACTATTACCAATCTATGTTTTCTTTTCTGTTTTTCCTGTATCTTTAGTTTATATTCAGCGGCTTCTAGCTTCTTTTTAAGTTTTTCTATTTTTTTCTCGTTTGTTTCTTGATCTTGTTTCCAACTGGTCTTGCTTTGCATCAATTCTTCCTTTATTACTCTAATTTCTTCATCCTGTATCTCCATTTGTTCTTGGATCTTCCTGATGTTCTCTCTTATTTCTTGTTTGACCTCGGCATTCTCCACTCTCATTTGTTTCAATTCGGTACTGATGCTTTTGCATAAAACTCTTTATTTCCTTCATCACCTTTGTCTTGATTTCTGGTTCAGTTTTAATTTTTTTGGTGTATTTTGTAGAAATTCTATTAATTTTTTTGCTCTTTTTAAAAACCTCGGAGATATTGCCAACCTCTTGGGATATTTTTCTTTTAAAATAATCGTTTCGGCTACTTGTACTGTTTTCCCTTTGACGGCACTCAATATCTAAAATATTCTTTGAAATAGTACCCTTGCTCATTTAAGTTGTGAAGATTCTTCAACCACATGAGATGATTCTTCGATAGTCGAATCACCTTTGTTGAGCAGGAGATCTCGACTTTGACGACGTTGTTGCAGGTTTGCCCACTACAATTTATTACAGGAAAAATCCCTGGTTTTGTGCACCCACAGGTAGCTTCACATTTTCCCCTTGCACTTGCACGATATGAGCTATAAAAGCTCAGCTGCGCCGATAATGATTTAAGTTCATGATTTATTCGTCGCCAATCCCATTTCTGATGAGGATCCTTGTAAAATTCCTTGTCAGGTTTACACTTGGTAATACGTACAGAATATATTATTCTGACGTGCTTTTTTTTAAATGTAAAAATAATAGGCCTCTATAGGAGTTTTTTTTTGGAGTGAAAAAATACTAAATGAATTTGTCACCCCACCCCCATATTATATATTGCAACTCTTTAGAACCACAAAATTATAGGCTCATTATTTGTCTGTCCACAATTTACTAAATTGAAAATTGTTTTCGGCAAAAGACATTCTAAGTATTCAACAAAGAGATAAAACAGTGTAGGTGCCTCTTGTTTAAAAAAAATACGTTAAACCCCTGCCTTTGCAATGGCTAAGCTCCGGCGGTATGCGAGGGCCGAGAATCCATAGAGATAACTTATATAAAGAATAATAAAACACAAAAGCTAAACGTTTTAATTCATACTCCCCAAAAAAATTGGAAGACGCGTGTACTTACTTACCAGAATATGAGACATACAAAACATATAACCTAGCAAGTTCTCAGGCTTAAGGCCTGACGATTACAAAATCAAACAATCAATACTGACAGGAAAAAACAAACAATTAACTCAAAATCAAAACAAAAAAACAACATTAAACAAACAACTAATATTCTGATTTGTAGATCCGGCTCGAAGGACCAATGTTTCTTCTGATTACGGCCAATGTACACGTCAGGTCTATATCAATATATATTATTGATAACTATTTTCTAATAAAATGTATATCTTTTTAACGACTATTCATTCATTTACTAATATTTAATGGGTTTAAAGCAAAGAAAAACAGCAGTGAACTCAAAGAATCCCCTTAAAAAATTCCACAACTAATTCTGATGTTATCAAATTGGGTTTCTCTATTAATAATTACGGTGTTCCACTTTGACATCATTGCGGTTAACATTTCTACGATTTTTGGATTAATTTAATAATTTTTTTAAATTTTAAGTAGCTAGTCGTGTGGTACCGAATCATACCCTTTTACTTTATCATATGTAATATGAGAAAGTATTGTTTTCGTGCAGAAAAAAAAATTTGAGATTTTGATGGATTTACACTTTTTGAGGTCCCCTGAGTAAAATAAGACCATTTCCAAAAAATGTCTGTGTGTGTGTGTGTGTGTGTGTGTGTGTGTGTGTATGTGTGGTCAAATTTTGTGTGCGACCTACAGCAAAAACTAATAGGAATTTTCAAACAAAATTTTGGATTTTGTATCCTTATATTGAGACTTAGAGCTGATTAGATTTTGGTAAAAATTGGTTCACGGGAACTATTTTTTTTAATTTTTTTAAATTATATTATTTAATATTAGTTTTTAATTAATATTTCAAAAACTAATAAGAATTTCAAAACGAAATTTAGGATTTAGCATACTTATGTCGAGATTTATAACTGATTAAATTTTAGTTAAAATTGTTTTATGAAAACTATTGTTTTTTAATTTTTTTAAGTTTTATTATTTAATATTAGTCTTTATTTAATATCTTAAAAACTAACAGAATTTTCAAAACCAAATTTGAGATTTCCTATCTTTATAGCTGAAGTTAAAGTTATTTAAATTTTGGTTAAAATTGGGTCACATAAACTATTTTTTTAAATTTTTTTAAATCTTATTATTTAATATTAGTTTTTAATTAATATTTCGAAAAGTAATACGAATTTCTAAACTAAATTTCGGTTTTCGCATATTGTAATCAATGTTTAGAACTGATTAAATTTTAGTTAAAATTTGTTTATAAAAACTATTGTTTTTTATTATTTCAAATTTTATTATGTAATATTAGCCTTTATTTAATATTTCAAAAACTAATGAGAATTTTAAAACTAAAGTTGGTATTTTGTATCTTTATATTTACACTTAGAGCTGATTAGTATGATAAAGTCATGGGCATGGCCACATTCGATTTTTATAATCAATACAATAATTTTTTAATTTCTTTTTAATGAGTCTATAATTTTGTATTTCTAAAGAATTGCCATTTTTATATAGCATATTATGTAACATCAGTGCATAAAAACTCAGAAATAATGCATAGATCATTTATTGTTTTGTTACACCAAACAATAAAGGAAGTTTTGTTATTATTTTACTAATAGAAGATGTTATCTTGGATGTCCTGATAATTATCAATAGTGAAACTATTCATCCGTGTCCTTCGGTATACAATTTATATTTTTATCTATAATTATACAAAAGAAATAATAATTGTCATAGTCGACTGAATTTTATTTTTTATTTTATTATCAGATTTTCTTGAAATTATATA
>JARFIX010000472.1:0-77857 GCA_036346125.1 Lycocerus yunnanus | reverse complement strand
GTTAACTATACTTCAATTTGAAGTTGTGAATTTGAATTCTCAAATAACAATTTAGAATTAATAATTTCAAATTATTAACTATACTTCAATTTAAAGCTGTGAATTTGAAATTCTCAAATAAACAATTTAGAATTAATAATTACAAATTGTTAACTATACTTCAATTTGAAGTTGTGAATTTGAAATTCAGAAGTAAACAATTTAGAATTAATAATTACAAATTGTTAACTATACTTCAATTTGAAGTTGTGAATTTAAAATTCTCAAATAAATAATTTAGAACTGATAATTACAAATTGTTAACTATACTTTAATTTGAAGTTGTAAATTTAAAATTTTCAAATAGACAATTTAGAACTGATAATTACAAATTGTTAACTATACTTCAATTTGAAGTTGTGAATTTAAAATTCTCAATAAATAATTTAGAACTGATAATTACTAATTGTTAACTATACTTCAATTTGAAGTTGTGAATTTAAAATATTCAAATAGACAATTTAGAACTGATAATTACAAATTGTTAACTATACTTCAATTTGAAGTTGTGAATTTGAAACTTTCAAATATACTATTTGGAATTAATAATTACAAATTGTTAACTATACTTCAATTTGAAGTTGATATTATGAAATTCTCAAATAAACAATTTAGAACTAATAATTACAAATTGTTAACTATACTTCAATTTGAAGTTGTGAATTTAAAATTCTCAAATAAACAATTTAGAACTGATAATTACAAATTGTTAACTATACTTCAATTTGAAGTTGTGAATTTGAAACTCTCAAATATACTATTTGGAATTAATAATTACAAATTGTTAACTATACTTCAATTTGAAGTTGTAAATTTGAAACTCTCAAATAAACAATTTAGAACTGATAATTACAAATTGTTAACTATACTTCAATTTGAAGTTATCAATTTGAATATCTCAAATAATTAATTTACAACTGATAATTACAAATTGTTAACTATACTTCAATTTGAAGTTGTGAATTTAAAATTTTCAAATAAACAATTTAGAACTGATAATTACAAATTGTTAACTATACCACAATTTGAAGTTGTGAATTTGAAATTCTCAAATAAACAATTTAGAATTAATAATTACAAATTGTTAACTATACTTCAATTTGAAGTTGTGAATTTGAATTCTCAAATAACAATTTAGAATTAATAATTTCAAATTATTAACTATACTTCAATTTAAAGCTGTGAATTTGAAATTCTCAAATAAACAATTTAGAATTAATAATTACAAATTGTTAACTATACTTCAATTTGAAGTTGTGAATTTGAAATTCAAAGTAAACAATTTAGAATTAATAATTACAAATTGTTAACTATACTTCAATTTGAAGTTGTGAATTTAAAATTCTCAAATAAATAATTTAGAACTGATAATTACAAATTGTTAACTATACTTTAATTTGAAGTTGTAAATTTAAAATTTTCAAATAGACAATTTAGAACTGATAATTACAAATTGTTAACTATACATCAATTTGAAGTTGTGAATTTAAAATTCTCAAATAAATAATTTAGAACTGATAATTACTAATTGTTAACTATACTTCAATTTAAAGTTGTGAATTTAAAATATTCAAATAGACAATTTAGAACTGATAATTACAAATTGTTAACTATACTTCAATTTGAAGTTGTGAATTTGAAACTTTCAAATATACTATTTGGAATTAATAATTACAAATTGTTAACTATACTTCAATTTGAAGTTGATATTATGAAATTCTCAAATAAACAATTTAGAACTAATAATTACAAATTGTTAACTATACTTCAATTTGAAGTTGTGAATTTAAAATTCTCAAATAAACAATTTAGAACTGATAATTACAAATTGTTAACTATACTTCAATTTGAAGTTGTGAATTTGAAACTCTCAAATATACTATTTGGAATTAATAATTACAAATTGTTAACTATACTTCAATTTGAAGTTGTAAATTTGAAATTCTCAAATAAACAATTTAGAACTGATAATTACAAATTGTTAACTATACTTCAATTTGAAGTTATCAATTTGAATATCTCAAATAATTAATTTAAACTGATAATTACAAATTGTTAACTATACCAATTTGAATTTGTGAATTTGATATTCTCAAATAAACAATTTAGAATTAATAATTTCAAATTATTAACTATACTTCAATTTGAAGTTGTGAATTTGAAATTCTCAAATAAACAACTTAGAATTAATAATTACAAATTGTTAACTATACTTCAATTTGAAGTTGTGAATTTGAAATTCAAAATAAATAATTTAGAACTGATAATTACAAATTGTTAACTATACTTTAATTTGAAGTTGTGAATTTGAAATTCTCAAATAAACAATTTAGAATTAAAAATTACAAATTGTTAACTATACTTCAATTTGAAGTTGTGAATTTGAAACTCTCAAATAAACTATTTAGAATTAATAATTACAAATTTTAAACTATACTTCAATTTGAAGTTGTGAATCTGATATTCTCAAATAAACAATTTAGAATTAATAATTACAAATTGTTGACTATACTTCTATTTAAAGTTGTGAATTTGAAATTTTCAAATAAACAATTTAGAACTGATAATTACAAATTTTAACTATACTTTAATTTGAAGTTGTGAATTTGATATTCTCAAATAAACAATTTAGAATTAAGAATTACAATTTGTTAACTATACTTCAATTTGAAGTTGTGAATTTGAAATTCACAAATAAATAATTTAGAATTAATAATTACAAATTGTTAACTATACTTCAATTTGAAGTTGTGAATTTGAAATTCTCAAATAAACAATTTAGAATTAATAATTACAAATTGTTAACTATACTTCAATTTGAAGTTGAAATTATGAAATTCTCAAATAAACAATTTAGAACTAATAATTACAAATTGTTAACTATACTTCAATTTGAAGTTGTGAATTTAAAATTCTCAAATAAACAATTTAGAACTGATGATTACAAATTGTTAACTATACTTCAATTTGAAGTTGTGAATTTGAAACTCTCAAATATACTATTTGGAATTAATAATTACAAATTGTTAACTATACTTCAATTTGAAGTTGTGAATTTGAAATTCTCAAATAAACAATTTAGAACTAATAATTACAAATTGTTAACTATACTTCAATTTGAAGTTGTGAATTTAAAATTCTAAAATAAACAATTTAGAACTAATAATTACAAATTGTTAACTATACTTCAATTTGAAGTTGTAAATTTGAAATTCTCAAATAAACAATTTAGAACTGATAATTACAAATTGTTAACTATACTTCAATTTGAAGTTGGTAATTTGAAACTCTCAAATAAACTATTTAGAATTAATAATTTCAAACTATTATTTATACTTCAATTTGAAGTTGTGAATTTGAAATACTCAAATAAACAATTTAGAGTTAATAATTACAAATTGTTAACTATACTTCAATTTGAAGTTGTGAATTTGAAACTCTCAAATAAACTATTTAGAATTAATAATTTCAAATTATTAACTATACTTCAATTTGAAGTTGTGAATTTGAAATTCTCAAATAAACAATTTAGAATTAATAATTTCAAATTATTAACTATACTTCAATTTGAAGTTGTGAATTTGAAATTCTCAAATAAACAATTTAGAACTGATATTTACAAATTGTTAACTATACTTCAATTTGAAGTTGTGAATTTGAAAATCTCAAATAAACAATTTAGAACTGATAATTACAAATTGTTAACTATACTTTAATTTGAAGTTGTGAATTTGAAATTCTCAAATAAACAATTTAGAATTAAAATTACAAATTGTTAACTATACTTCAATTTGAAGTTGTGAATTTGGAATTCTCAAATAACAATTTAGAATTAATAATTTCAAATTATTAACTATACTTCAATTTAAAGCTGTGAATTTGAAATTCTCAAATAAACAATTTAGAATTAATAATTACAAATTGTTAACTATACTTCAATTTGAAGTTGTGAATTTGAAATTCAGAAGTAAACAATTTAGAATTAATAATTACAAATTGTTAACTATACTTCAATTTGAAGTTGTGAATTTAAAATTCTCAAATAAATAATTTAGAACTGATAATTACAAATTGTTAACTATACTTTAATTTGAAGTTGTAAATTTAAAATTTTCAAATAGACAATTTAGAACTGATAATTACAAATTGTTAACTATACTTCAATTTGAAGTTGTGAATTTAAAATTCTCAAATAAATAATTTAGAACTGATAATTACTAATTGTTAACTATACTTCAATTTAAAGTTGTGAATTTAAAATATTCAAATAGACAATTTAGAACTGATAATTACAAATTGTTAACTATACTTCAATTTGAAGTTGTGAATTTGAAACTTTCAAATATACTATTTGGAATTAATAATTACAAATTGTTAACTATACTTCAATTTGAAGTTGATATTATGAAATTCTCAAATAAACAATTTAGAACTAATAATTACCAATTGTTAACTATACTTCAATTTGAAGTTGTGAAATTAAAATTCTCAAATAAACAATTTAGAACTGATAATTACAAATTGTTAACTATACTTCAATTTGAAGTTGTGAATTTGAAACTCTCAAATATACTATTTGGAATTAATAATTACAAATTGTTAACTATACTTCAATTTGAAGTTGTAAATTTGAAACTCTCAAATAAACAATTTAGAACTGATAATTACAAATTGTTAACTATACTTCAATTTGAAGTTATCAATTTGAATATCTCAAATAATTAATTTACAACTGATAATTACAAATTGTTAACTATACTTCAATTTGAAGTTGTGAATTTAAAATTTTCAAATAAACAATTTAGAACTGATAATTACAAATTGTTAACTATACCAAATTTGAAGTTGTAAATTTGAAATTCTCAAATAAACAATTTAGAATTAATAATTACAAATTGTTAACTATACTTCAATTTGAAGTTGAGAATATGAAATTCTTAAATAAACAATTTAGAATTAATAATTACAAATTGTTAACTATACTTCAATTTGAAGTTGTGAATTTGAAACTTTCAAATAAACTATTTAGAATTAATAATTTCAAATTAATAACTATACTTCAATTTGAAGTTGTGAATTTGAAATTCTCAAATAAACAATTTAGAATTAATAATTACAAATTGTTAACTATACTCAATTTGAAGTTGTGAATTTGAAATTCAAAATAAACAATTTAGAACTGATAATTACAAATGTTAACTATACTTCAATTTGAAGTTGTGAATTTGAAATTCTCAAATAAACAATTTAGAATTAAAATTACAAATTGTTAACTATACTTCAATTTGAAGTTGTGAATTTGAAACTCTCAAATAAACTATTTAGAATTAATAATTACAAATTTTAAACTATACTTCAATTTGAATTTGTGAATTTGATATTCTCAAATAAACAATTTAGAATTAATAATTACAAATTGTTGACTATACTTCAATTTGAAGTTGTGAATTTGAAAATCTCAAATAAACAATTTAGAACTGATTATTACAAATTGTTAACTATAATTTAATTTGAAGTTGTGAATTTGAAATTCTCAAATAAACAATTTAGAATTAAAATTACAAATTGTTAACTATACTTCAATTTGCAGTTGTGAATTTGGAATTCTCAAATAACAATTTAGAATTAATAATTTCAAATTATTAACTATACTTCAATTTAAAGCTGTGAATTTGAAATTCTCAAATAAACAATTTAGAATTAATAATTACAAATTGTTAACTATACTTCAATTTGAAGTTGTGAATTTGAAATTCAGAAGTAAACAATTTAGAATTAATAATTACAAATTGTTAACTATACTTCAATTTGAAGTTGTGAATTTAAAATTCTCAAATAAATAATTTAGAACTGATAATTACAAATTGTTAACTATACTTTAATTTGAAGTTGTAAATTTAAAATTTTCAAATAGACAATTTAGAACTGATAATTACAAATTGTTAACTATACTTCAATTTGAAGTTGTGAATTTAAAATTCTCAAATAAATAATTTAGAACTGATAATTACTAATTGTTAACTATACTTCAATTTGAAGTTGTGAATTTAAAATATTCAAATAGACAATTTAGAACTGATAATTACAAATTGTTAACTATACTTCAATTTGAAGTTGTGAATTTGAAACTTTCAAATATACTATTTGGAATTAATAATTACAAATTGTTAACTATACTTCAATTTGAAGTTGATATTATGAAATTCTCAAATAAACAATTTAGAACTAATAATTACAAATTGTTAACTATACTTCAATTTGAAGTTGTGAATTTAAAATTCTCAAATAAACAATTTAGAACTGATAATTACAAATTGTTAACTATACTTCAATTTGAAGTTGTGAATTTGAAACTCTCAAATATACTATTTGGAATTAATAATTACAAATTGTTAACTATACTTCAATTTGAAGTTGTAAATTTGAAATTCTCAAATAAACAATTTAGAACTGATAATTACAAATTGTTAACTATACTTCAATTTGAAGTTATCAATTTGAATATCTCAAATAATTAATTTACAACTGATAATTACAAATTGTTAACTATACCACAATTTGAAGTTGTAAATTTGAAATTCTCAAATAAACAATTTAGAATTAATAATTACAAATTGTTAACTATACTTCAATTTGAAGTTGAGAATATGAAATTCTTAAATAAACAATTTAGAATTAATAATTACAAATTGTTAACTATACTTCAATTTGAAGTTGTGAATTTGAAACTTTCAAATAAACTATTTAGAATTAATAATTTCAAACTATTAACTATACTTAAATTTGAGGTTGTGAATTTGAAATTCTCAAATAAACAATTTAGAATTAATAATTACAAATTGTTAACTATACTTCAATTTGAAGTTGTGAATTTGAAATTCAAAATAAACAATTTAGAACTGATAATTACAAATTGTTAACTATACTTCAATTTGAAGTTGTGAATTTGAAATTCTCAAATAAACAATTTAGAATTAAAAATTACAAATTGTTAACTATACTTCAATTTGAAGTTGTGAATTTGAAACCTCAAATAAACTATTTAGAATTAATAATTACAAATTTTAAACTATACTTCAATTTGAATTTGTGAATTTGATATTCTCAAATAAACAATTTAGAATTAATAATTTCAAATTAATAACTATACTTCAATTTGAAGTTGTGAATTTGAAATTCTCAAATAAACAATTTAGAATTAATAATTACAAATTGTTAACTATACTTCAATTTGAAGTTGTGAATTTGAAATTCAAAATAAATAATTTAGAACTGATAATTACAAATTGTTAACTATACTTTAATTTGAAGTTGTGAATTTGAAATTCTCAAATAAACAATTTAGAATTAAAAATTACAAATTGTTAACTATACTTCAATTTGAAGTTGTGAATTTGAAACTCTCAAATAAACTATTTAGAATTAATAATTACAAATTTTAAACTATACTTCAATTTGAAGTTGTGAATCTGATATTCTCAAATAAACAATTTAGAATTAATAATTACAAATTGTTGACTATACTTCTATTTAAAGTTGTGAATTTGAAATTTTCAAATAAACAATTTAGAACTGATAATTACACATTTTTAACTATACTTTAATTTGAAGTTGTGAATTTGAAATTCTCAAATAAACAATTTAGAATTAAGAATTACAAATTGTTAACTATACTTTAATTTGAAGTTGTGAATTTGAAATTAACAAATAAATAATTTAGAAGTGAAATTACAAATTGTTAACTATACTTCAATTTGAAGTGGTGAATTTGAAATTCTCAAATAAACAATTCAGAAGTAATAATTACAAATTGTTAACTATACTTTAATTTGAAGTTGTTAATTTGAAATTCGCAAATAAATAATTTAGAACTGATAATTACAAATTGTTAACTATACATCAATTTGAAGTTGTGAATTTGAAATTCTCAAATAAACAATTTAGAATTAATAATTTTAAATTGTTAACTATACTTCAATTTGAAGTTGTGAATTTGAAATTCTCAAATAAACAATTTAGAATTAATAATTACAAATTGTTAACTATACTTCAATTTGAAGTTGTGAATTTGAAATTCAAAATAAACAATTTAGAACTGATAATTACAAAATGTTAACTATACTTCAATTTGAAGTTGTGAATTTGAAATTCTCAAATAAACAATTTAGAATTAAAATTACAAATTGTTAACTATACTTCAATTTGAAGTTGTGAATTTGAAACTCTCAAATAAACTATTTAGAATTAATAATTACAAATTTTAAACTATACTTCAATTTGAATTTGTGAATTTGATATTCTCAAATAAACAATTTAGAATTAATAATTACAAATTGTTGACTATACTTCAATTTGAAGTTGTGAATTTGAAAATCTCAAATAAACAATTTAGAACTGATTATTACAAATTGTTAACTATAATTTAATTTGAAGTTGTGAATTTGAAATTCTCAAATAAACAATTTAGAATTAAAATTACAAATTGTTAACTATACTTCAATTTGCAGTTGTGAATTTGAATTCTCAAATAACAATTTAGAATTAATAATTTCAAATTATTAACTATACTTCAATTTAAAGTTGTGAATTTGAAATTCTCAAATAAACAATTTAGAATTAATAATTACAAATTGTTAACTATACTTCAATTTGAAGTTGTGAATTTGAAATTCAGAAGTAAACAATTTAGAATTAATAATTACAAATTGTTAACTATACTTCAATTTGAAGTTGTGAATTTAAAATTCTCAAATAAATAATTTAGAACTGATAATTACAAATTGTTAACTATACTTTAATTTGAAGTTGTAAATTTAAAATTTTCAAATAGACAATTTAGAACTGATAATTACAAATTGTTAACTATACTTCAATTTGAAGTTGTGAATTTAAAATTCTCAAATAAATAATTTAGAACTGATAATTACAAATTGTTAACTATACTTCAATTTAAAGTTGTGAATTTAAAATATTCAAATAGACAATTTAGAACTGATAATTACAAATTGTTAACTATACTTCAATTTGAAGTTGTGAATTTGAAACTTTCAAATATACTATTTGGAATTAATAATTACAAATTGTTAACTATACTTCAATTTGAAGTTGATATTATGAAATTCTCAAATAAACAATTTAGAACTAATAATTACAAATTGTTAACTATACTTCAATTTGAAGTTGAGAATATGAAATTCTTAAATAAACAATTTAGAATTAATAATTACAAATTGTTAACTATACTTCAATTTGAAGTTGTGAATTTGAAACTTTCAAATAAACTATTTAGAATTAATAATTTCAAATTAATAACTATACTTCAATTTGAAGTTGTGAATTTGAAATTCTCAAATAAACAATTTAGAATTAATAATTACAAATTGTTAACTATACTTCAATTTGAAGTTGTGAATTTGAAATTCAAAATAAACAATTTAGAACTGATAATTACAAATTGTTAACTATACTTCAATTTGAAGTTGTGAATTTGAAATTCTCAAATAAACAATTTAGAATTAAAATTACAAATTGTTAACTATACTTCAATTTGAAGTTGTGAATTTGAAACTCTCAAATAAACTATTTAGAATTAATAATTACAAATTTTAAACTATACTTCAATTTGAATTTGTGAATTTGATATTCTCAAATAAACAATTTAGAATTAATAATTTCAAATTAATAACTATACTTCAATTTGAAGTTGTGAATTTGAAATTCTCAAATAAACAATTTAGAATTAATAATTACAAATTGTTAACTATACTTCAATTTGAAGTTGTGAATTTGAAATTCAAAATAAACAATTTAGAACTGATAATTACAAATTGTTAACTATACTTCAATTTGAAGTTGTGAATTTGAAATTCTCAAATAAACAATTTAGAATTAAAAATTACAAATTGTTAACTATACTTCAATTTGAAGTTGTGAATTTGAAACTCTCAAATAAACTATTTAGAATTAATAATTACAAATTTTAAACTATACTTCAATTTGAAGTTGTAAATTTGATATTCTCAAATAAACAATTTAGAATTAATAATTACAAATTGTTGACTATACTTCTATTTAAAGTTGTGAATTTGAAATTTTCAAATAAACAATTTAGAACTGATAATTACAAATTTTTAACTATACTTTAATTTGAAGTTGTGAATTTGATATTCTCAAATAAACAATTTAGAATTAAGAATTACAATTTGTTAACTATACTTCAATTTGAAGTTGTGAATTTGAAATTCACAAATAAATAATTTAGAAGTGAAATTACAAATTGGTAACTATACTTCAATTTGAAGTTGTGAATTTGAAATTCTCAAATAAACAATTCAGAAGTAATAATTACAAATTGTTAACTATACTTCAATTTGAAGTTGTTAATTTGAAATTCGCAAATAAATAATTTAGAACTGATAATTACAAATTGTTAACTATACATCAATTTGAAGTTGTGAATTTGAAATTCTCAAATAAACAATTTAGAAATAATAATTTCAAATTGTTAACTATACTTCAATTTGAAGTTGTGAATTTGAAATTCTCAAATAAACAATTAAGAATTAATAATTACAAATTGTTAACTATACTTCAATTTGATGTTGTGAATTTGATATTCTCAAATAAACAATTTAGAATTAATAATTACAAATTGTTAACTATACTTCAATTTGAAGTTGTGAATTTGAAATTCTCAAATAAACAATTTAGAACTCATAATTACAAATTTTAACTATATTTTAATTTGAAGTTGTGAATTGAAATTCTCAAATAAACAATTTAGAATTAATAATTTCAAATTATTAACTATACTTCAATTTGAAGTTGTGAATTTGAAACTGTCAAATAAACAATTTAGAATTAATAATTTCAAATTATTAACTATACTTCAATTTGAAGTTGTGAATTGAAATTCTCAAATAAACAATTTAGAATTAATAATTTCAAATTATTAACTATACTTCAATTTGAAGTTGTGAATTTGAAATTCTCAAATAAACAATTTAGAATTAATAATTTCAAATTATTAACCATACTTCAATTTAAAGTTGTGAATTTGAAATTCTCAAATAAACAATTTAGAATAAATAATTACAAATTGTTAACTATACTTCAATTTGAAGTTGTAAATTTGAAATACTCAAATAAACAATTTAGAATTAATAATTTCAAATTATTAACTATACTTCAATTTGAAGTTGTGAATTTGAAATTCTCAAATAAACAATTTAGAATTAATAATTACAAATTGTTAACTATACTTCAATTTGAAGTTGTGAATTTGAAGTTATCAAATAAACAATTTAGAACTAATAATTACAAATTGTTAACTGTACTTTAATTTGAAGTTGTGAATTTGAAATTCTTAAATAAACAATTTAGAATTGATAATTACAAATTATTAACTATACTTCAATTTGAAGTTGTAAATTTGAAATACTCAAATAAACAATTTAGAATTAATAATTTCAAATTATTAACTATACTTCAATTTGAAGTTGTGAATTTGAAATTCTCAAGTAAACAATTTAGAATTAATAATTACAAATTGTTAACTATACTTCAATTTGAAGTTGTGAATTTGAAATTCAAAGTAAACAATTTAGAATTAATAATTACAAATTGTTAACTATACTTCAATTTGAAGTTGTGAATTTCAAATTCTCAAATAAACAATTTAGAACTAATAATTACAAATTGTTAACTATACTTCAATTTGAAGTTGTGAATTTAAAATTCTTAAATAAACAATTTAGAACTAATAATTACAAATTGTTAACTATACTTCAATTTGAAGTTGTGAATTTGAAATTCTCAAATAAACAATTTAGAACTGATAATTACAAATTGTTAACTATACTTCAATTTGAAGTTGGTAATTTGAAACTCTCAAATAAACTATTTAGAATTAATAATTTCAAACTATTATTTATACTTCAATTTGAAGTTGTGAATTTGAAATACTCAAATAAACAATTTAGAGTTAATAATTACAAATTGTTAACTATACTTCAATTTGAAGTTGTGAATTTGAAACTCTCAAATAAACTATTTAGAATTAATAATTTCAAATTATTAACTATACTTCAATTTGAAGTTGTGAATTTGAAATTCTCAAATAAACAATTTAGAATTAATAATTTCAAATTATTAACTATACTTCAATTTGAAGTTGTGAATTTGAAATTCTCAAATAAACAATTTAGAACTGATATTTACAAATTGTTAACTATACTTCAATTTGAAGTTGTGAATTTGAAAATCTCAAATAAACAATTTAGAACTGATAATTACAAATTGTTAACTATACTTTAATTTGAAGTTGTGAATTTGAAATTCTCAAATAAACAATTTAGAATTAAAATTACAAATTGTTAACTATACTTCAATTTGAAGTTGTGAATTTGAATTCTCAAATAACAATTTAGAATTAATAATTTCAAATTATTAACTATACTTCAATTTAAAGTGTGAATTTGAAATTCTCAAATAAACAATTTAGAATTAATAATTACAAATTGTTAACTATACTTCAATTTGAAGTTGTGAATTTGAAATTCAGAAGTAAACAATTTAGAATTAATAATTACAAATTGTTAACTATACTTCAATTTGAAGTTGTGAATTTAAAATTCTCAAATAAATAATTTAGAACTGATAATTACAAATTGTTAACTATACTTTAATTTGAAGTTGTAAATTTAAAATTTTCAAATAGACAATTTAGAACTGATAATTACAAATTGTTAACTATACTTCAATTTGAAGTTGTGAATTTAAAATTCTCAAATAAATAATTTAGAACTGATAATTACTAATTGTTAACTATACTTCAATTTGAAGTTGTGAATTTAAAATATTCAAATAGACAATTTAGAACTGATAATTACAAATTGTTAACTATACTTCAATTTGAAGTTGTGAATTTGAAACTTTCAAATATACTATTTGGAATTAATAATTACAAATTGTTAACTATACTTCAATTTGAAGTTGATATTATGAAATTCTCAAATAAACAATTTAGAACTAATAATTACCAATTGTTAACTATACTTCAATTTGAAGTTGTGAATTTAAAATTCTCAAATAAACAATTTAGAACTGATAATTACAAATTGTTAACTATACTTCAATTTGAAGTTGTGAATTTGAAACTCTCAAATATACTATTTGGAATTAATAATTACAAATTGTTAACTATACTTCAATTTGAAGTTGTAAATTTGAAACTCTCAAATAAACAATTTAGAACTGATAATTACAAATTGTTAACTATACTTCAATTTGAAGTTATCAATTTGAATATCTCAAATAATTAATTTACAACTGATAATTACAAATTGTTAACTATACTTCAATTTGAAGTTGAGAATTTAAAATTTTCAAATAAACAATTTAGAACTGATAATTACTAATTGTTAACTATCCCACAATTTGAAGTTGTAAATTTGAAATTCTCAAATAAACAATTTAGAATTAATAATTACAAATTGTTAACTATACTTCAATTTGAAGTTGAGAATATGAAATTCTTAAATAAACAATTTAGAATTAATAATTACAAATTGTTAACTATACTTCAATTTGAAGTTGCAAATTTGAAACTTTCAAATAAACTATTTAGAATTAATAATTTCAAATTATTAACTATACTTCAATTTGAAGTTGTGAATTTGAAATTCTCAAATAAACAATTTAGAATTAATAATTACAAATTGTTAACTATACTTCAATTTGAAGTTGTGAATTTGAAATTAAAAATAAACAATTTAGAACTGATAATTACAAATTTTAACTATACTTCAATTTGAAGTTGTGAATTTGAAATTCTCAAATAAACAATTTAGAATTAAAATTACAAATTGTTAACTATACTTCAATTTGAAGTTGTGAATTTGAAACTCTCAAATACACTATTTAGAATTAATAATAACAAATTTTAAAACTATACTTCAATTTGAAGTTGTGAATTTGATATTCTCAAATAAACAATTTAGAATTAATAATTACAAATTGTTACTATACTTCAATTTGAAGTTGTGAATTTGAAAATCTCAAATAAACAATTTAGAACTGATTATTACAAATTGTTAACTATAATTTAATTTGAAGTTGTGAATTTGAAATTCTCAAATAAACAATTTAGAATTAATAATTACAAATTGTTAACTATACTTCAATTTGAAGTTGTGAATTTGAAATTCTCAAATAACAATTTAGAATTAATAATTTCAAATTATTAACTATACTTCAATTTAAAGTTGTGAATTTGAAATTCTCAAATAAACAATTTAGAATTAATAATTACAAATTGTTAACTATACTTCAATTTGAAGTTGTGAATTTGAAATTCTCAAATAAACAATTTAGAATTAATAATTACAAATTGTTAACTATACTTCAATTTGAAGTTGTGAATTTAAAATTCTCAAATAAATAATTTAGAACTGATAATTACAAATTGTTAACTATACTTCAATTTGAAGTTGTGAATTTAAAATTTTCAAATAGACAATTTAGAACTGATAATTACAAATTGTTAACTATACTTCAATTTGAAGTTGTGAATTTAAAATTCTCAAATAAATAATTTAGAACTGATAATTACAAATTGTTAACTATACTTCAATTTAAAGTTGTGAATTTAAAATTTTCAAATAGACAATTTAGAACTGATAATTACAAATTGTTAACTATACTTCAATTTGAAGTTGTGAATTTGAAACTTTCAAATATACTATTTAGAATTAATAATTACAAATTGTTAACTATACTTCAATTTGAAGTTGATATTATGAAATTCTCAAATAAACAATTTAGAACTAATAATTACAAATTGTTAACTATACTTCAATTTGAAGTTGTGAATTTAAAATTCTCAAATAAACAATTTAGAACTAATAATTACAAATTGTTAACTATACTTCAATTTGAAGTTGTGAATTTGAAATTCTCAAATAAACAATTTAGAACTAATAATTACAAATTGTTAACTATACTTCAATTTGAAGTTGTGAATTTGAAATTCAAATAAACTATTTAGAATTAATAATTACAAATTGTTAACTATACTTCAATTTGAAGTTGTAATTTGAAATTCTCAAATAAACAATTTAGAACTAATAATTACAAATTGTTAACTATACTTCAATTTGAAGTTGTGAATTTGAAATTCTCAAATAAACAATTTAGAACTATAATTACAAATTGTTAACTATACTTCAATTTGAAGTTGTGAATTTGAAATTCTCAAATAAACAATTTAGAATTAATAATTACAAATTGTTAACTGTACTTCAATTTGAAGTTGTGAATTTGAAATTCTCAAATAAACAATTTAGAATTAATAATTACAAATTGTTAACTATACTTCAATTTGAAGTTGTGAATTTGAAATCTCAAATAAACATTTAGAATTAATAATTACAAATTGTTAACTATACTTCAATTTGAAGTTGTGAATTTGAAATTCTCAAATAAACAATTTAGAATTAATAATTACAAATTGTTAACTGTACTTCAATTTGAAGTTGTGAATTTGAAAAAATTCAAATAAACAATTTAGAATTAATAATTACAAATTGTTAACTATACTTCAATTTGAAGTTGTGAATTTGAAATTCTCAAATAAACAATTTAGAATTAATAATTACAAATTGTTAACTATACTTCAATTTGAAGTTGTGAATTTGAAATTCTCAAATAAACAATTTAGAATTAATAATTACAAATTGTTAACTATACTTCAATTTGAAGTTGTGAATTTGAAATTTCAAATAAACAATTTAGAATTAATAATTACAAATTTTAACTATACTTCAATTTGAAGTTGTGAATTTGAAATTCTCAAATAAACAATTTAGAATTAATAATTACAAATTGTTAACTATACTTCAATTTGAAGTTGTGAATTTGAAATTCTAAATAAACAATTTAGAACTGATAATTACAAATTGTTAACTATACTTTAATTTGAAGTTGTGAATTTGAAATTCTCAAATAAACAAATTAGAATTAATAATTACAAATTGTTAACTATACTTCAATTTGAAGTTGTGAATTTGAAATTCTCAAATAAACAAATTTAGAATTAATAATTACAAATTGTTAACTATACTTCAATTTGAAGTTGTGAATTTGAAATTCTCAAATAAACAATTTAGAATTAATAATTACAAATTGTTAACTATACTTCAATTTGAAGTTGTGAATTTGAAATTCTCAAATAAACAATTTAGAATTAATAATTACAAATTGTTAACTATACTTCAATTTGAAGTTGTGAATTTGAAATTCTCAAATAAACAATTTAGAATTAATAATTACAAATTGTTAACTATACTTCAATTTGAAGTTGTGAATTTGAAATTCTCAAATAAACAATTTAGAATTAATAATTACAAATTGTTAACTATACTTCAATTTGAAGTTGTGAATTTGAAATTCTCAAATAAACAATTTAGAATTAATAATTACAAATTTTAAACTATACTTCAATTTGAAGTTGTGAATTTGAAATTCTCAAATAAACAATTTAGAATTAATAATTACAAATTGTTAACTATACTTCAATTTGAAGTTGTAAATTTGAAATTCTCAAATAAACAATTTAGAATTAATAATTACAAATTGTTAACTATACTTCAATTTGAAGTTGAGAATATGAAATTCTCAAATAAACAATTTAGAATTAATAATTACAAATTGTTAACTATACTTCAATTTGAAGTTGTGAATTTGAAACTTTCAAATAAACTATTTAGAATTAATAATTTCAAATTATTAACTATACTTCAATTTGAAGTTGTGAATTTGAAATTCTCAAATAAACAATTTAGAATTAATAATTACAAATTGTTAACTATACTTCAATTTGAAGTTGTGAATTTGAAATTCAAAATAAACAATTTAGAACTGATAATTACAAATTGTTAACTATACTTCAATTTGAAGTTGTGAATTTGAAATTCTCAAATAAACAATTTAGAATTAAAATTACAAATTGTTAACTATACTTCAATTTGAAGTTGTGAATTTGAAACTCTCAAATAAACTATTTAGAATTAATAATTACAAATTTTAAACTATACTTCAATTTGAATTTGTGAATTTGATATTCTCAAATAAACAATTTAGAATTAATAATTACAAATTGTTGACTATACTTCATTTAAAGTTGTGAATTTGAAATTTTCAAATAAACAATTTAGAACTGATAATTACACATTTTTAACTATACTTTAATTTGAAGTTGTGAATTTGAAATTCTCAAATAAACAATTTAGAATTAATAATTACAAATTGTTAACTATACTTCAATTTGAAGTTGTGAATTTGAAATTCACAAATAAATAATTTAGAAGTGAAATTACAAATTGTTAACTATACTTCAATTTGAAGTTGTGAATTTGAAATTCTCAAATAAACAATTCAGAAGTAATAATTACAAATTGTTAACTATACTTCAATTTGAAGTTGTTAATTTGAAATTCGCAAATAAATAATTTAGAACTGATAATTACAAATTGTTAACTATACATCAATTTGAAGTTGTGAATTTAAAATTCTCAAATAAACAATTTAGAATTAATAATTACAAATTGTTAACTATACTTCAATTTGAAGTTGTGAATTTGAAATTCTCAAATAAACAATTTAGAATTAATAATTTCAAATTATTAACTATACTTCAATTTGAAGTTGTGAATTTGAAATTCTCAAATAAACAATTTAGAATTAATAATTACAAATTGTTAACTATATTTTAATTTGAAGTTGTGAACTTGAAATTCTCAAATAAACAATTTAGAATTAATAATTACAAATTGTTAACTATACTTCAATTTGAAGTTGTGAATTTGAAACTCTCAAATAAACAATTTAGAACTAATAATTACAAATTGTTAACTATACTTCAATTTGAAGTTGTGAATTTAAAATTCTCAAATAAACAATTTAGAACTGATAATTACAAATTGTTAACTATACTTCAATTTGAAGTTGTGAATTTGAAACTCTCAAATATACTATTTGAATTAATAATTACAAATTGTTAACTATACTTCAATTTGAAGTTGTAAATTTGAAATTCTCAAATAAACAATTTAGAACTGATAATTACAAATTGTTAACTATACTTCAATTTGAAGTTATCAATTTGAATATCTCAAATAATTAATTTACAACTGATAATTACAAATTGTTAACTATACTTCAATTTGAAGTTGTGAATTTAAAATTTTCAAATAAACAATTTAGAACTGATAATTACAAATTGTTAACTATACCACAATTTGAAGTTGTAAATTTGAAATTCTCAAATAAACAATTTAGAATTAATAATTACAAATTGTTAACTATACTTCAATTTGAAGTTGAGAATATTAAATTCTTAAATAAACAATTTAGAATTATTAATTACAAATTGTTAACTATACTTCAATTTGAAGTTGTGAATTTGAAACTCTCAAATAAACTATTTAGAATTAATAATTTCAAATTATTAACAATACTTCAATTTGAAGTTGTGAATTTGAAATTCTCAAATAAACAATTTAGAATTAATAATTACAAATTGTTAACTATACTTCAATTTGAAATTGTGAATTTGAAATTCAAAATAAACAATTTAGAACTGATAATTACAAATTGTTAACTATACTTCAATTTGAAGTTGTGAATTTGAAATTCTCAAATAAACAATTTAGAATTAAAATTACAAATTGTTAACTATACTTCAATTTGAAGTTGTGAATTTGAAACTCTCAAATAAACTATTTAGAATTAATAATTACAAATTTTAAACTATACTTCAATTTGAATTTGTGAATTTGATATTCTCAAATAAACAATTTAGAATTAATAATTACAAATTGTTGACTATACTTCTATTTAAAGTTGTGAATTTGAAATTTTCAAATAAACAATTTAGAACTGATAATTACAAATTTTAACTATACTTTAATTTGAAGTTGTGAATTTGATATTCTCAAATAAACAATTTAGAATTAAGAATTACAATTTGTTAACTATACTTCAATTTGAAGTTGTGAATTTGAAATTCACAAATAAATAATTTAGAAGTGAAATTACAAATTGTTAACTATACTTCAATTTGAAGTTGTGAATTTGAAATTCTCAAATAAACAATTCAGAAGTAATAATTACAAATTGTTAACTATACTTCAATTTGAAGTTGTTAATTTGAAATTGCAAATAAACAATTTAGAAATAATAATTTCAAATTATTAACTATACTTTAATTTGAAGTTGTGAATTTGAAATTCTCAAATAAACAATTTAGAATGAATAATTACAAATTGTTAACTATACTTCAATTTGAAGTTGTGAATTTGAAATTCTCAAATAAACAATTAAGAATTAATAATTACAAATTGTTAACTATACTTCAATTTGATGTTGTGAATTTGATATTCTCAAATAAACAATTTAGAATTAATAATTACAAATTGTTAACTATACTTCAATTTGAAGTTATGAATTTGAAATTCTCAAATAAACAATTTAGAACTCATAATTACAAATTTTTAACTATATTTTAATTTGAAGTTGTGAACTTGAAATTCTCAAATAAACAATTTAGAATTAATAATTACAAATTGTTAACTATACTTCAATTTGAAGTTGTGAATTTGAAACTCTCAAATAAACAATTTAGAATTAATAATTACAAATTATTAACTATACTTCAATTTGAAGTTGTGAATTGAAATTCTCAAATAAACAATTTAGAATTAATAATTTCAAATTATTA
This sequence comes from Lycocerus yunnanus, assembly GCA_036346125.1. Classification (NCBI taxonomy): domain Eukaryota; kingdom Metazoa; phylum Arthropoda; class Insecta; order Coleoptera; family Cantharidae; genus Lycocerus; species Lycocerus yunnanus. The sequence goes on along the minus strand of JARFIX010000472.1, from coordinate 58,041 downwards.
ACTATACTTCAATTTGAAGTTGTGAATTTGAAACTCTCAAATAAACAATTTAGAATTAATAATTTCAAATTATTAACTATACTTCAATTTGAAGTTGTGAATTGAAATTCTCAAATAAACAATTTAGAATTAATAATTTCAAATTATTAACTATACTTCAATTTGAAGTTGTGAATTTGAAATTCTCAAATAAACAATTTAGAATTAATAATTTCAAATTATTAACCATACTTCAATTTAAAGTTGTGAATTTGAAATTCTCAAATAAACAATTTAGAATAAATAATTACAAATTGTTAACTATACTTCAATTTTAAGTTGTGAATTTGATATTCTCAAATAAACAATTTAGAATTAATAATTACAAATTGTTAACTATACTTCAATTTAAAGCTGTGAATTTGAAATTTTCAAATAAACAATTTAGAACTGATAATTAAAAATTTTTTAACTATACTTTAATTTGAAGTTGTGAATTTGAAATTCTCAAATAAAAATTTAGAATTGTAGGATTTGGTTTAACAAATCAAAACACTGTATTGTTTTAATGCGTTTATTGAAGTAATTAAATAAATGGTTTCTTTCGTCACAAATACACGTCGCAAATATACGTCACAAATATACGTCACAAATATACGTCACAAATAATAATAATAATAATCTTATCATTCGTCTCAAATACGTCTCTCCTGTTTGGCGTCTCAACTACTATTGTCTCTGCGTCTCTCGTCTCGCGCCGCAGTCGCTCACCCCCCTTTCTTCATCCTTCACATTGGATCCCACAACTCGGCCTTCCTGAATTGGATCCGTCTCGGATTCATTGTCCAGTGGAACTTCAACCCATGGCTTCATATGCTCGGCACAAGTTGTCGTCTTTTTCGGTCCTTCGTGGTTGCCTTCTTTTTCGACGTCGTAGGTATCGTTCGTCTTAGCTTTGGTAACTACATAAGGTCCAAAATATTTCCTCTTCAGTTTTAAACCCGGACCAAATTGGGTTCTTTTGATTGCAACAAGATCACCTGTTTGGTAAGTCTTAGATCGTCGTCTTCTTAAATTGTAATTATGCTTATTTTCTTGTTGAATCTTACTTATTTGCGCTTTCGCTTCCTTTCGCAGATCGTCTCGCTCTTTTTCAAATTGTTCTTTGAGTTCTTCTTCTAGTAATTCTTTTATTCTTAGGACCTCTTTAGTTTTCATCTTGACGCCTATCATCAATTCGAAAGGTGTGGTTTTGACACTTCTTTGATATGTCGAATTTATTAATTGTTGCAGTTGGCCCACATGCTTGTACCATTTCGTAGGTTCTTCGATTGATAACTTGGAAAGGACTGGAATTATGATGGAATTAATTCGCTCGACTTGCCCATTCGCTCTTGGTAACCCGGTGGTTATTTTGTGGTGCATGATGCCTTCGTCTTTGCAATAATTTTCAAAATCTTCGGCCGTGAATGCCGTACCTCGGTCGGAAATAATGCAGTTTGGATTTCCAAATATCCTTTTTTGATTTTCTAACTTCTCAATCACTTCTTTCGTGGTGGTGGACTTGGTCGGATACAACCATACGAATTTTGTAAAAGCGTCTACAACGACTAAAATGTGCTTATAGTTCTTATTTGTTGTTTCCAACGGCCCCAAATGATCGACGTGGTAGGTATGCAGAGGAACGTCACCTTTCGACACGGGATGCAGGAACCCTTCTTGTTTTCCTCTTTTCCTGTTAATTAAAATACATTTAATGCAATTTAAAATACATTTTTCAATCTTAGGTTTTAATTTTGGAATGTAATAATCGCGCTTAATCACTTCTTCTGTCTTTTTAACACCGAAATGTCCATTTTCGTGTACACTTAATATTATATTGTTTTGCATTGCACTGGGAATTACTATTAATTCGCGCCCGTCTTTGTATTTATATAAAATGTCATTTTTTAAAAAATAGTCTTCGTATTGTCCCGTTTTTAAAATGGTTTTTTACACTCTCAATTAAATCGTCTTTGTTCTGTGCGGCTTTAATACGAACACTTATATTATCAACTTCCACAATCATCACTGGATATCTGCTTAGAGCGTCGACATGCCTCATGCGCTCTCCTGATCTATGTTCAATTTTGTAGTCAAACTCTTCGAGCATCATTGCCCATCTGGCGACTCTGGTGGTTAGATTCTTCTTGTCCATTGTTTTCTGGAATGCTGAACAATCAGTTACTATCTTGAATTCGTGCCCCAGTAAATAAACACGAAATTTTTCTAGCGATCGTATTATTGCGAGTACTTCCAACTCATAGCTGTTGTATTTTTCTTCTGCTGGAGTTGTCTTCTTACTCATGTAGTAAACAGGGTGAAGTTTACCATCGTCATTCGATTTTTGTAAGAGTACCGATCCGTACCCAGATATGCTTGCGTCAGTATGTAATTCTGTTTCGCAATCCTGTCGATAAATTTGTAAAACTGGTTCGCAGCTCAACAAAAGTTTCAATTGCTCGAAAGCTTCTTCTTCTTTATTCCAAACCTAAAATCATTTTCTTTTTTTAAAAGATCACTCAGTGGTTTTGCTATCAACGCATAGGACGGCATATATTTTCTGAAATATCCTGTTAGTCCTAGGAAGCTTTGGACTTGTTTACAAGTGGTAGGCTTCGGAAAATTTCTAACTGCGGCTGTCTTGTAAGGCGATGGCTGAACTTTTCCATCTTCGATAACATGACCTAAAAATTCTACTCGTCGTTTTAAAAATTGGCACTTCTTCTTATTGACTTCCAATCCATACTCCTTGGCAACGGCAAAAACTTCTTTCAGGTACTGAATACCTTCAGTTTCGTCCTTTGACGGAATAATGATGTCGTCTACGTATGGAATGACGATTCCTTTGTTCATCAGCGTTCTAAATATATGGAAGACAAATCTTTGGAACACTGGTGGAGAATTACACATTCAAAAGGTGCTTTCAAGAACCAGTATTGGCCATTATGCGTCACAAATGCTGTGTATTTCCGGCTTTCCTGGTGAACAGGCACATGGAAAAATCCATTTTTTAAATCTATCGTGCTAAAAACTTTGGCATTTTGTAATTTGTCTAGTTGATCTTCAATAAGTGGCAACGGAAATCGATCTTTGATCACACTTTATTAATCTTCCGGTAATCAATACAAATTCTCGGTGTACCGTTCTTCTTCTTTACCACAACTACTTGACTTGCATACTGGATTCGCATGGTTCTACGATACCATCTCGTATCCATTGTTCAATCTGTTCGTCGACTATATCTCTTTCGGCAAAAGGCAATCTTCTGGGTGTATTATATATTGGTTGGTCATCTTTACAATTATTTTCATCATCACATTCGTCGTTTTCGTCTTTTCTGGTTTGTAGTTTTCAGCATCTCACTAACAACTTTCTTATTTTCGTCTTTTAATATGTGACTTAAGTCCGGCATTTCTTCTTTTCTGGTTTGAGGCAAATCGTCATCACAGTGTTATTCGACTCTTCTTTGTGAATAACGATTCCATCTTGGTTGATTGTTACCTGGGCTTGAAGCAATAACTCCTTTCCAATCACCGCTTCGAATTTCGTAACATGGTTAGGTATAACATGGAAGGTCAGTTGGAATACCTCGTCGTTTACCACAACATCTTGAGAAAAAGTCCCAAAGTTTGGGTCACTTTGTTTCCCAATCCGTTCAATGTAGTTTTACATCTTGGATCTCTAATTTTGGTTGGCATCTCTGTATTAAATTTTGAGTCACAAAATTTACGTCACTTCCTGTATCAAATAGCGCGTCTACTTCGATATTGTTAAATTTTAAACCGACTTTATTGCAAACATTTTGCTTCGTCATCTGAATGGTGTTAACCTCTTTAGTCGGGCAATTGATCGATATGTGTCCAAACTTTCTACATGCAAAACATCTGGTTCCTTTTTCCTTCGAATAACAGTCAGCTGATTTATGACCTCTGGTGCCACAATTATAACAGCGCACGGTGTACGTCGTCGTGTATTTTATTTGTTGCGAGGTACTTGGAAGTTCATTGGGTTCACAACTTTTCGGTAATTTGAGTTCACGTTGTTTTGTCGTCGGCAAATGGCTTCTATTTTCTTTCTTTATTACCTCGTAAATTTTAATTTTATTTTTGAATTCTTCGAATGTCGTGGCGCCATATAATACGTATTTGTTTACCAATTCGTCATCGATACCACTAATAATATATTGTATGACATCCTTGGTTCAAGGTTAGCTCTACTTGCAATTTCTCGCATAATTAAAGCATATTGTTGGATAGATTCACCGACTTTCTTTTTTCTGCTCATCAGCATTTTATGTATTTCCGCGCTGCTTGTTTTGTCTAAAAATTCACTTTTTAACAAACTTTTCATTCTTTCCCAGCTAATGACATTTTTTTCGGAATGAATGTACGTTTTAGCTGATTTTGTCAATAATTTCTTCGCATAAATCAATTTTTGTAATTTCGTCCAGTCCGCAAGTTGTGCGAATTCTTCAAATTCTTCAATCCATTTTTGTATGGGATCGTCGTCTTCACCGCTAAAAGGTTTTAAAGTATTTTCTACATCTCGAAACGATAATGAAAATTGCGTTTTCTGTGTTCTTGCAGGTCTCGCTTCGCTGTCCTCACTATCATTTGTGCTATCGTCTTTCTCATTTTCTTTCGCGCCATCGTTTATTTCGTTATATTCAAGTTTGTTCAAAAATATGCACAGCCTTTCTGCTATGTCTTCTTCTTTTCCGGATTCGTCTAGGTTTAATGTATTGCACATTTCAATTAATTCGGCAATTTCAAATTTCGTACATGCATTATCTACTTTACTACTAAACTCTTGCGATTCTTCCTCTAAGTTGAACCCGCTAAATTTTTTAATATTGCGTCGCATCGCTCTCGTATTTTCTTCATTTTCAAAAATTAGTAAATTTAAATTTTTTATCGTCTTGAATGGCACATTTGCTATATTATTCGAAATTATTTCGTCGTCGCCTAATTTTTCCATTTTAAAAGTTAAATTCAAAATTTTAAAATTATTTTCACAAATTTAAAGCAGTTTAAATGAATAAATATTATTGTCTTTGAAACAATTTTAAAGTTTTGTTGCATGCATAAAATACGATTAAATTTAAGTTTCTTATCTGTGCAGCTGCTGGTTGCAGATTGACCATGAACGTTATCTTCGCTTGATAGAAATGTTCGCCTTTCGTCACTAATTATTTTATAATGTTTTTCGCACTACACATTAATTTTAACACTAAAATTATTTATTGTTCTAACCCACTACGGCAAAGTTTATTTTAATCACTGTCAATAACGATTGTTAGCTGTTAATCGCGGTCGAGCCCCATAAAATGTAGGATTTGGTTTAACAAATCAAAACACTGTATTGTTTTAATGCGTTTATTGAAGTAATTAAATAAATGGTTTCTTTCGTCACAAATACACGTCGCAAATATACGTCACAAATATACGTCACAAATATACGTCACAAATAATGATAATAATAATCTTATCACTCGTCTCCAATACGTCTCTCCTGCTTGACGTCTCAACTACTTCTGTCTCTGTCTCTCGTCTCGCGCCGCAGTCGCTCACCCCTTCCTTCATCCCTCACATTGGATCCCTCAGAATTAAGAATTACAAATTGTTAACTATACTTCAATTTGAAGTTGTGAATTTGAAATTCACAAATAAATAATTTAGAAGTGAAATTACAAATTGTTAACTATACTTCAATTTGAAGTTGTGAATTTGAAATTCTCAAATAAACAATTCAGAAGTAATAATTACAAATTGTTAACTATTCTTCAATTTCAAGTTGTTAATTTGAAATTGCAAATAAATAATTTAGAACAGATAATTACAAATTGTTAACTATACATCAATTTGAAGTTGTGAATTTGAAATTCTCAAATAAACAATTTAGAATTAATAATTACAAATTGTTAACTATACTTCAATTTGAAGTTGTGAATTTGAAATTCTCAAATAAACAATTTAGAAATAATAATTTCAAATTATTAACTATACTTCAATTTGAAGTTGTGAATTTGAAATTCTCAAATAAATAATTTAGAAATAATAATTTCAAATTATTAACAATACTTCAATTTGAAGTTGTGAATTTGAAATTCTCAAATAAACAATTCAGAAGTAAAAATTACAAATTGTTAACTATACTTCAATTTGAAGTTGTGAATTTGAAATTCTCAAATAAACAATTTAGAACTGATAATTACAAATTGTTAACTATACTTCAATTTGAAGTTGTGAATTTGAAAATCTCAAATAAACAATTTAGAACTGTTTATTACAAATTGTTAACTATACTTTAATTTGAAGTTGTGAATTTGAAATTCTCAAATAAACAATTTAGAATTAAAATTACAAATTGTTAACTATACTCAATTTGAAGTTGTGAATTTGGAATTCTCAAATAACAATTTAGAATTAATAATTTCAAATTATTAACTATACTTCAATTTGAGGTTGTGAATTTGAAATTCTCAAATAAACAATTTAGAATTAATAATTTCAAATTATTAACTATACTCAATTTGAAATTGTGAATTTGAAATTCTCAAATAACAATTTAGAATTAATAATTACAAATTGTTAACTATACTTCAATTTGAAGTTGTGAATTTGAAGTTCTCAAATAAACAATTTAGAACTAATAATTACAAATTGTTAACTATACTTTAATTTGAAGTTGTGAATTTGAAATTCTTAAATAAACAATTTAGAATTGATAATTACAAATTATTAACTATACTTCAATTTGAAGTTGTAAATTTGAAATACTCAAATAAACAATTTAGAATTAATAATTTCAAATTATTAACTATACTTCAATTTGAAGTTGTGAATTTGAAATTCTCAAATAAACAATTTAGAATTAATAATTACAAATTGTTAACTATACTTCAATTTGAAGTTGTGAATTTGAAATTCTCAAATAAACAATTTAGAATTAATAATTACAAATTGTTAACTATACTTCAATTTGAAGTTGTGAATTTAAAATTCTCAAATAAATAATTTAGAACTGATAATTACAAATTGTTAACTATACTTCAATTTGAAGTTGTGAATTTGAAATTTCAAATAAACAATTTAGAATTAAAAATTACAAATTGTTAACTATACTTCAATTTGAAGTTGTGAATTTGGAATTCTTAAATAACAATTTAGAATTAATAATTTCAAATTATTAACTATACTTCAATTTGAAGTTGTGAATTTGAAATTCTCAAATAAACAATTTAGAATTAATAATTTCTAATTATTAACTATACTTCAATTTGAAATTGTGAATTTGAAATTCCCAAATAACAATTTAGAATTAATAATTACAAATTGATAACTATACTTCAATTTGAAGTTGTGAATTTGAAGTTCTTAAATAAACAATTTAGAATTGATAATTACAAATTATTAACTATTATTAAATTTGAAATACTCAAATAAACAATTTAGAATTAATAATTTCAAATTATTAACTATACTTCAATTTGAAGTTGTGAATTTGAAATTCTCAAGTAAACAATTTAGAATTAATAATTACAAATTGTTAACTATACTAATTTGAAGTTGTGAATTTGAAATTCACAAGTAAACAATTTAGAATTAATAATTACAAATTGTTAACTATACTTCAATTTGAAGTTGTGAATTTAAAATTCTCAAATAAATAATTTAGAACTGATAATTACAAATTGTTAACTATACTTCAATTTGAAGTTGTGAATTTAAAATTTTCAAATAGACAATTTAGAACTGATAATTACAAATTGTTAACTATACTTCAATTTGAAGTTGTGAATTTGAAATTCTCAAATAAACAATTTAGAATTAATAATTACAAATTGTTAACTATACTTCAATTTGAAGTTGAGAATTTGAAATTCTCAAATAAACAATTTAGAATTAAGAATTACAAATTGTTAACTATACTTCAATTTGAAGTTGTGAATTTAAAATTCTCAAATAAACAATTTAGAACTGATAATTACAAATTGTTAACTATACTTCAATTTGAAGTTGTGAATTTGAAACTCTCAAATATACTATTTGGAATTAATAATTACAAATTGTTAACTATACTAATTTGAAGTTGTGAATTTGAAATTCTCAAATAAACAATTTAGAACTGATAATTACAAATTGTTAGCTATACTTCAATTTGAAGTTATGAATTTGAAACTCTCAAATAATTAATTTAGAACTGATAATTACAAATTGTTAACTATACTTCAATTTGAAGTTGTGAATTTAAAATTTTCAAATAAACAATTTAGAACTGATAATTACAAATTGTTAACTATACCACAATTTGAAGTTGTAAATTTAAAATTCTCAAATAAACAATTTAGAACTGATAATTACAAATTGTTAACTATACTTCAATTTGAAGTTGAGAATATGAAATTCTTAAATAAACAATTTAGAATTAATAATTACAAATTGTTAACTATACTTCAATTTGAAGTTGTGAATTGGAAACTTTCAAATAAACTATTTAGAATTAATAATTTCAAATTAATAACTATACTTCAATTTGAAGTTGTGAATTTGAAATTCTCAAATAAACAATTTAGAATTAATAATTACAAATTGTTAACTATACTTCAATTTGAAGTTGTGAATTTGAAATTCAAAATAAACAATTTAGAACTGATAATTACAAATTGTTAACTATACTTCAATTTGAAGTTGTGAATTTGAAATTCTCAAATAAACAATTTAGAATTAATAATTACAAATTGTTAACTATACTTCAATTTGAAGTTGTGAATTTGAAACTCTCAAATAAACTATTTAGAATTAATAATTACAAATTTTAAACTATACTTCAATTTGAAGTTGTGAATTTGATATTCTCAAATAAACAATTTAGAATTAATAATTACAAATTGTTACCTATACTTCAATTTAAAGTTGTGAATTTGAAATTTTCAAATAAACAATTTAGAACTGATAATTACACATTTTTAACTATACTTTAATTTGAAGTTGTGAATTTGAAATTCTCAAATAAACAATTTAGAATTAAGAATTACAAATTGTTAACTATACTTCAATTTGAAGTTGTGAATTTGAAATTCACAAATAAATAATTTAGAAGTGAAATTACAAATTGTTAACTATACTTCAATTTGAAGTTGTGAATTTGAAATTCTCAAATAAACAATTTAGAAGTAATAATTACAAATTGTTAACTATACTTCAATTTGAAGTTGTGAATTTGAAACTCTCAAATAAACAATTTCGAACTGATAATTACAAATTGTTAACTATACTTCAATTTGATGTTGTTAATTTGAAATTCTCAAATAACAATTTAAAATTAATAATTTCAAATTATTAACTATACTTCAACTTGAAGTTGTGAATTTGAAATTCTCAAATGAACAATTTAGAATTAATAATTACAAATTGTTAACTATACTTCAATTTGAAGTTGTGAATTTGAAATTCTCAAATAAACAATTTAGAACTGATAATTACAAATTGTTAACTATACTTCAATTTGAAGTTGTGAATTTGAAATTCTCAAATAACAATTTAAAATTAATAATTTCAAATTATTAACTATACTTCAATTTGAAGTTATGAATTTGAAATTCTCAAATAAACAATTTAGAATTAATAATTACAAATTGTTAACTATACTTCAATTTGAAGTTGTGAATTTGAAATTCTCAAATAAACAATTTAGAACTAATAATTACAAATTGTTAACTATACTTCAATTTGAAGTTGTGAATTTAAAATTCTAAAATAAACAATTTAGAACTAATAATTACAAATTGTTAACTATACTTCAATTTGAAGTTGTGAATTTGAAATTCTCAAATAAACAATTTAGAACTGATAATTACAAATTGTTAACTATACTTCAATTTGAAGTTGGTAATTTGAAACTCTCAAATAAACTATTTAGAATTAATAATTTCAAACTATTATTTATACTTCAATTTGGAGTTGTGAATTTGAAATTCTCAAATAAACAATTTAGAGTTAATAATTACAAATTGTTAACTATACTTCAATTTGAAGTTGTGAATTTGAAACTTTCAAATAAACAATTTAAAATTAATAATTTCAAATTATTAACTATACTTCAATTTGAAGTTGTGAATTTGAAATTCTCAAATAAACAATTTAGAATTAATAATTTCAAATTATTAACTATACTTCAATTTGAAGTTGTGAATTTGAAATTTCAAATAAACAATTTAGAATTAATAATTTCAAATTATTAATTATACTTCAATTTGAAGTTGTTAATTTGAAATTTTTAATAAAACAATTTAGAATTAATAATTACAAATTGTTAACTATACTAATTAGAAGTTGTGAATTTGGAATTCTCAAATAACAATTTAGAATTAATAATTTCAAATTATTAACTATACTTCAATTTGAAGTAGTGAATTTGAAATTCTCAAATAAACAATTTAGAATTAATAATTTCAAATTATTAACTATACTTCAATTTGAAGTTGTGAATTTGAAATTCTCAAATAACAATTTAGAATTAATAATTACAAATTGATAACTATATTTCAATTTGAAGTTGTGAATTTGAAGTTCTTAAATAAACAATTTAGAATTAATAATTACAAATTATTAACTATACTTCAATTTGAAGTTGTAAATTTGAAATACTCAAATAAACAATTTAGAATTAATAATTTCAAATTATTAACTATACTTCAATTTGAAGTTGTGAATTTGAAATTCTCAAATAAACAATTTAGAATTAATAATTACAAATTGTTAACTATACTTCAATTTGAAGTTGTGAATTTGAAATTCTCAAATAAACAATTTAGAATTAATAATTACAAATTGTTAACTATACTTCAATTTGAAGTTGTGAATTTAAAATTCTCAAATAAATAATTTAGAACTGATAATTACAAATTGTTAACTATACTTCAATTTGAAGTTGTGAATTTAAAATTTTCAAATAGACAATTTAGAACTGATAATTACAAATTGTTAACTATACTTCAATTTGAAGTTGTGAATTTAAAATTCTCAAATAAACAATTTAGAATTAATAATTACAAATTGTTAACTATACTTCAATTTGAAGTTGAGAATATGAAATTCTCAAATAAACAATTTAGAACTAATAATTACAAATTGTTAACTATACTTCAATTTGAAGTTGTGAATTTAAAATTCTCAAATAAACAATTTAGAACTGATAATTACAAATTGTTAACTATACTTCAATTTGAAGTTGTGAATTTGAAACTCTCAAATATACTATTTGGAATTAATAATTACAAATTGTTAACTATACTTCAATTTGAAGTTGTGAATTTGAAATTCTCAAATAAACAATTTAGAACTGATAATTACAAATTGTTAACTATACTTCAATTTGAAGTTGTGAATTTAAAACTCTCAAATAATTAATTTAGAACTGATAATTACAAATTGTTAACTATACTTCAATTTGAAGTTGTGAATTTAAAATTTTCAAATAAACAATTTAGAACTGATAATTACAAATTGTTAACTATACCACAATTTGAAGTTGTAAATTTGAAATTCTCAAATAAACAATTTAGAATTAATAATTACAAATTGTTAACTATACTTCAATTTGAAGTTGAGAATATGAAATTCTTAAATAAACAATTTAGAATTAAAATTACAAATTGTTAACTATACTTCAATTTGAAGTTGTGAATTTGAAACTCTCAAATATACTATTTAGAATTAATAATTACAAATTGTTAACTATACTTCAATTTGAAGTTGTGAATTTGAAATTCTCAAATAAACAATTTAGAACTGATAATTACAAATTGTTAACTATACTTCAATTTGAAGTTGGTAATTTGAAACTCTCAAATAAACTATTTAGAATTAATAATTTCAAACTATTATTTATACTTCAATTTGAAGTTGTGAATTTGAAATTCTCAAATAAACAATTTAGAGTTAATAATTACAAATTGTTAACTATACTTCAATTTGAAGTTGTGAATTTGAAACTTTCAAATAAACTATTTAGAATTAATAATTTCAAATTATTGACTATACTTCAATTTGAAGTTGTGAATTTGAAATTCTCAAATAAACAATTTAGAATTAATAATTTCAAATTATTAACTATACTTCAATTTAAAGTTGTGAATTTGATATTCTCATAAAACAATTTAGAATTAATAATTACAAATTGTTAACTATACTTCAATTTGAAGTTGAAAATATGAAATTCTCAAATAAACAATTTAGAATTAATAATTTCAAATTATTGACTATACTTCAATTTGAAGTTGTGAATTTGAAATTCTCAAATAAACAATTTAGAATTAATAATTTCAAATTATTAACTATACTTCAATTTGAAGTTGTGAATTTGAAATTCTCAAATAAACAATTTAGAATTAATAATTTCAAATTATTAATTATACTTCAATTTGAAGCTGTTAATTTGAAATTTTAATAAAACAATTTAGAATTAATAATTACAAATTGTTAACTATACTCAATTAGAAGTTGTGAATTTGGAATTCTCAAATAACAATTTAGAATTAATAATTTCAAATTATTAACTATACTTCAATTTGAAGTTGTGAATTTGAAATTCTCAAATAAACAATTTAGAATTAATAATTTCAAATTATTAACTATACTTCAATTTGAAGTTGTGAATTTGAAATTCTCAAATAACAATTTAGAATTAATAATTACAAATTGTTAACTATACTTCAATTTGAAGTTGTGAATTTGAAATTCTTAAATAAACAATTTAGAATTAATAATTACAAATTGTTAACTATACTTCAATTTGAAGTTGTGAATTTAAAATTCTCAAATAAATAATTTAGAACTGATAATTACAAATTGTTAACTATACTTCAATTTGAAGTTGTGAATTTAAAATTTTCAAATAGACAATTTAGAACTGATAATTACAAATTGTTAACTATACTTCAATTTGAAGTTGTGAATTTAAAATTCTCAAATAAACAATTTAGAATTAATAATTACAAATTGTTAACTATACTTCAATTTGAAGTTGAGAATATGAAATTCTCAAATAAACAATTTAGAACTAATAATTACAAATTGTTAACTATACTTCAATTTGAAGTTGTGAATTTAAAATTCTCAAATAAACAATTTAGAACTGATAATTACAAATTGTTAACTATACTTCAATTTGAAGTTGTGAATTTGAAACTCTCAAATATACTATTTGGAATTAATAATTACAAATTGTTAACTATACTTCAATTTGAAGTTGTGAATTTGAAATTCTCAAATAAACAATTTAGAACTGATAATTACAAATTGTTAACTATACTTCAATTTGAAGTTGTGAATTTGAAACTTTAAAATAATTAATTTAGAACTGATAATTACAAATTGTTAACTATACTTCAATTTGAAGTTGTGAATTTAAAATTTTCAAATAAACAATTTAGAACTGATAATTACAAATTGTTAACTATACCACAATTTGAAGTTGTAAATTTGAAATTCTCAAATAAACAATTTAGAATTAATAATTACAAATTGTTAACTATACTTCAATTTGAAGTTGAGAATATGAAATTCTTAAATAAACAATTTAGAATTAATAATTACAAATTGTTAACTATACTTCAATTTGAAGTTGTGAATTGAAACTTTCAAATAAACTATTTAGAATTAATAATTTCAAATTAATAACTATACTTCAATTTGAAGTTGTGAATTTGAAATTCTCAAATAAACAATTTAGAATTAATAATTACAAATTGTTAACTATATTTCAATTTGAAGTTGTGAATTTGAAATTCAAAATAAACAATTTAGAACTGATAATTACAAATTGTTAACTATACTTCAATTTGAAGTTGTGAATTTGAAATTCTCAAATAAACAATTTAGAATTAATAATTACAAATTGTTAACTATACTTCAATTTGAAGTTGTGAATTTGAAACTCTCAAATAAACTATTTAGAATTAATAATTACAAATTTTAAACTATACTTCAATTTGAAGTTGTGAATTTGATATTCTCAAATAAACAATTTAGAATTAATAATTACAAATTGTTAACTATACTTCAATTTAAAGTTGTGAATTTGAAATTTTCAAATAAACAATTGAGAACTGATAATTACAAATTTTAACTATACTTTAATTTGAAGTTGTGAATTTGATATTCTCAAATAAACAATTTAGAAGTAATAATTACAAATTGTTAACTATACTTCAATTTGAAGTGGTGAATTTGAAATTCACAAATAAATAATTTAGAAGTGAAATTACAAATTGTTAACTATACTTCAATTTGAAGTTGTGAATTTGAAAATCTCAAATAAACAATTTAGAAGTAATAATTACAAATTGTTAACTATACTTCAATTTGAAGTTGTGAATTTGAAATTCTCAAATAAACAATTTCGAACTGATAATTACAAATTGTTAACTATACTTCAATTTGAAGTTGTTAATTTGAAATTCTCAAATAACAATTTAAAATTAATAATTTCAAATTATTAACTATACTTCAATTTGAAGTTGTAAATTTGAAATTCTCAAATAAACAATTTAGAATTAATAATTTCAAGTTATTATTTATTTATTTATTTATTTAACGGATTAACCTTTTTACAAATTTACATATTTACAACTTTACAGCTAAGAAAAAGAAAAAAAAAACAAATACTAACAATCAAACAAGTAAATCGATTACACAAAGGACCTTCTTAAAGGAGTTAAGGGAGGAGTTGAACGAGTCGAATTCTGGATAACTATTTGCCTGATTAACCAATCGAACCATTCTAGTCACGGGACTGTGACATCCGTAATTGGTTGAATGGTACTTCACTTCAAAAATCCACTTGGATCTGGTTGATCTTGAAGAATTTCTTATAGCAAACATTTCTCGCAAAGCACTACAGTCGATTCTTCCACTGAATAAGCCATGTACGAAATTAAGATCAAAGACCATACGCCTGGTGGCCAATGTCTTAGTATTACAGGAGCTCAAGTAGGTTACATCCGAGAAATCTTCTTTAATCCGTCCAAGTTTATAGTGGAGTGATTTAAAAAATTTGTGTTGAACGCGCTCAAGTTGGGCGATGTAGACTTTGTAATGGGGAGACCAAACACTGCATGCATACTCCAGTTTAGAGCGAACCAACGAGAAGTAGAGCACTTTCACCGTTGTAGCTGAGAAGTGAGACGACAGGCGACGGATGAAGCCTAATGTGCGGAAGGCAGAATTGCAAATATATAAGATGTGATTTCCGAACGATAAGCCAGCATCTAATCGAACTCCAAGATCATTGATTTCAGTAACACGTTGAAGTGAATTGCCATTTAAGGAATAATTATATTCAGACGTTAACTTTTTCTTAGAAAAGGAAATCGTAAAACATTTATGAGTATTTAGATGTAAATTATTTACTTTACACCATTTTGATAGGTTACGAAGATCATTTTGTAAAAGTATACAATCATTCACTGATTCTATGGCTTTGAAAATTTTCAGATCGTCGGCAAACAATAGATAAGACGAGTTAAGAATAAGTTTGCCTATATCGTTAACAAATAATGAAAACAGAATAGGACCACAGTGTGAGCCCTGCGGAACACCAGACGACACAGGAATAATATAGGAAAGAAAGTTGTCGATTCTCACCCGTTGGGTTCTACCTATTAAATAATTGCTAAGCCAATTAAGGATGCTATGACCAAAACCAAGGGACGATAATTTTGCCAGAAGAGCAGCATGGGAAACACGATCGAAAGCTTTCGAGAAGTCGGTGTAAACAGCATCAACCTGCATACGTTTCTCGAAAGCATCAAAGCAATAGGAGGTGAAGGATAATAAGTTAGAAGAAGTAGAACGACCAGGAAAAAATCCATGTTGATATTCAACAATAAGATTTTTACTTGCCGACAGTAACTGTTCTGAAACCAATTTATCCAGCATTTTAGGAATGGTTGACTGGATAGCGATACCCCTATAATTGGAGATATTACTTCTGTCGCCATTTTTAAAGATTGGTGTAATAAAGCTTTCCTTCCAAGATTGAGGAAAGCTACCGCTATCAAGGGAAAGCTTGAACATGAGGTAAATAGGATTACATAAAGAATATATACATTTTTTGATAAAATACGGAGGAATCCCATCAGGACCAGAGCAAACTTTATCAGGTAAGTCGCAAATAGCTTCGAAGATATAAGCTTCGGAGATATCAAAGGATTGGAAGTTAATCACATTTGATTTTCTGCAACATAATGGTAAACATTGCAGTCCCTATTACCATAAACAGTTGCAAAGTAATTGGCAAATAAATCAGTGCATTGTTGAGCAGTGTTAGAGATTTTGTCATCTAAAAACATGGAAGCAGGAAAACCTTTAATATTTTTGCAATTGTCAACATGACGCCAGAATACCCTTGGATTAGAATGAATGTCCTGTTCCATTTTCGACAGATAATTTTGATAAAGCTCAGAGTGAAGCGATTTGACCTGATCACGGAGAGAGCTAAAAGCCAAGTAGTCGGTAGGGCACCTCGACCGTTTGAAGTTCAAGTGTGCCTCCTTTTTGTTTTTAATTAAACGAATCAACTTACTGGAAAACCAAACAGGATAGTTGGAGACACGTACCAACTTAAGAGGTACATGTGTGTCAATGATATTCTGTAATATAGTATAAAATTCAAATACGATAACATCAATATTACTCAAGCTCCATAATTTTGACCAATCGATGTTTAATAAAGAGTCATTAATTATATTGTAATCGGCAGCTTTAAAATTGTAGATAAACTTATTGACAGGCTGAACTGCCAGTACTGAATTATTGACTGAAAAATCTAAAATGTACTGTTCATGATGTATGGATGATCTGGTTAGTTTGTCGTTTGCAAGCGAGATAAAGATATCAAAGTTGGAAAAGACAAGATCTAACAGAACACCACGACTATTAGAAATATGATTGATTTGAAGTAGTCCGTGAAAGGTCATGCAATTACTAATAGCTAGGAATTTGGTACAAACATTACCCGAAGGGATGACGCTTGTTCCATCGTGACACCATTTAGCATTCGGTAAATTGAAATTGTTAACTATACTTCAATTTGAAGTTGTGAATTTGAAATTCTCAAACAAACAATTTAGAACTAATAATTACAAATTGTTAACTATACTTCAATTTGAAGTTGTGAATTTAAAATTCTAAAATAAACAATTTAGAACTAATAATTACAAATTGTTAACTATACTTCAATTTGAAGTTGTGAATTTGAAATTCTCAAATAAACAATTTAGAACTGATAATTACAAATTGTTAACTATACTTCAATTTGAAGTTGGTAATTTGAAACTCTCAAATAAACTATTTAGAATTAATAATTTCAAACTATTATTTATACTTCAATTTGAAGTTGTGAATTTGAAATTCTCAAATAAACAATTTAGAGTTAATAATTACAAATTGTTAACTATACTTCAATTTGAAGCTGTTAATTTGAAATTTTCAATAAAACAATTTAGAATTAATAATTACAAATTGTTAACTATACTTCAATTAGAAGTTGTGAATTTGGAATTCTCAAATAACAATTTAGAATTAATAATTTCAAATTATTAACTATACTTCAATTTGAAGTAGTGAATTTGAAATTCTCAAATAAACAATTTAGAATTAATAATTTCTAATTATTAACTATACTTCAATTTGAAATTGTGAATTTGAAATTCTCAAATAACAATTTAGAATTAATAATTACAAATTGTTAACTATACTTCAATTTGAAGTTGTGAATTTGAAGTTCTTAAATAAACAATTTAGAATTGATAATTACAAATTATTAACTATACTTCAATTTGAAGTTGTAAATTTGAAATACTCAAATAAACAATTTAGAATTAATAATTTCAAATTATTAACTATACTTCAATTTGAAGTTGTGAATTTGAAATTCTCAAATAAACAATTTAGAATTAATAATTACAAATTGTTAACTATACTTCAATTTGAAGTTGTGAATTTGAAATTCTCAAATAAACAATTTAGAATTAATAATTACAAATTGTTAACTATACTTCAATTTGAAGTTGTGAATTTAAAATTCTCAAATAAATAATTTAGAACTGATAATTACAAATTGTTAACTATACTTCAATTTGAAGTTGTGAAATTAAAATTCTCAAATAGACAATTTAGAACTGATAATTACAAATTGTTAACTATACTTCAATTTGAAGTTGTGAATTTGAAATTCTCAAATAAACAATTTAGAATTAATAATTATAAATTGTTAACTATACTCAATTTGAAGTTGAGAATATGAAATTCTCAAATAAACAATTTAGAACTAATAATTACAAATTTTTAACTACACTTCAATTTGAAGTTGTGAATTTAAAATTCTCAAATAAACAATTTAGAACTGATAATTACAAATTGTTAACTATACTTCAATTTGAAGTTGTGAATTTGAAACTCTCAAATATACTATTTGGAATTAATAATTACAAATTGTTAACTATACTTCAATTTGAAGTTGTGAATTTGAAATTCTCAAATAAACAATTTAGAACTGATAATTACAAATTGTTAACTATACTTCAATTTGAAGTTGTGAATTTCAAACTCTCAAATAATTAATTTAGAACTGATAATTACAAATTGTTAACTATACTTCAATTTGAAGTTGTGAATTTAAAATTTTCAAATAAACAATTTAGAACTGATAATTACAAATTGTTAACTATACCACAATTTGAAGTTGTAAATTTGAAATTCTCAAATAAACAATTTAGAATTAATAATTACAAATTGTTAACTATACTTCAATTTGAAGTTGAGAATATGAAATTCTTAAATAAACAATTTAGAATTAATAATTACAAATTGTTAACTATACTTCAATTTGAAGTTGTGAATTAGAAACTTTCAAATAAACTATTTAGAATTAATAATTTCAAATTATTAACTATACTTCAATTTGAAGTTGTGAATTTGAAATTCTCAAATAAACAATTTAGAATTAATAATTACAAATTGTTAACTATACTTCAATTTGAAGTTGTGAATTTGAAATTCAAAATAAACAATTTAGAACTGATAATTACAAATTGTTAACTATACTTCAATTTGAAGTTGTGAATTTGAAATTCTCAAATAAACAATTTAGAATTAATAATTACAAATTGTTAACTATACTTCAATTTGAAGTTGTGAATTTGAAACTCTCAAATAAACTATTTAGAATTAATAATTACAAATTTTAAACTATACTTCAATTTGAAGTTGTGAATTTGATATTCTCAAATAAACAATTTAGAATTAATAATTACAAATTGTTAACTATACTTCAATTTAAAGTTGTGAATTTGAAATTTTCAAATAAACAATTGAGAACTGATAATTACAAATTTTTAACTATACTTTAATTTGAAGTTGTGAATTTGAAATTCTCAAATAAACAATTTAGAATTAAGAACTACAAATTGTTAACTATACTTTAATTTGAAGTTGTGAATTTGAAATTCACAAATAAATAATTTAAGTGAAATTACAAATTGTTAACTATACTTCAATTTGAAGTTGTGAATTTGAAATTCTCAAATAAACAATTCAGAAGTAATAATTACAAATTGTTAACTATACTTCAATTTGAAGTTGTGAATTTGAAATTCTCAAATAAACAATTTCGAACTGATAATTACAAATTGTTAACTATACTTCAATTTGATGTTGTTAATTTGAAATTCTCAAATAACAATTTAAAATTAATAATTTCAAATTATTAACTATACTTCAACTTGAAGTTGTGAATTTGAAATTCTCAAATGAACAATTTAGAATTAATAATTACAAATTGTTAACTATACTTCAATTTGAAGTTGTGAATTTGAAATTCTCAAATAAACAATTTCGAACTGATAATTACAAATTGTTAACTATACTTCAATTTGAAGTTGTTAATTTGAAATTCTCAAATAACAATTTAAAATTAATAATTTCAAATTATTAACTATACTTCAATTTGAAGTTGTGAATTTGAAATTCTCAAATAAACAATTTAGAATTAATATTTACAAATTGTTTATTTATTTATTTATCTAACGGATTAACCTTTTTACAAATTTACATATTTACAACTTTACAGCTAAGAAAACGAAAAAAAAAAAAACAAATACTAACAATCAAACAAGTAAATCGATTTCACAAAGGACCTTCTTAAAGGAGTTAAGGGAGGAGTTGAACAAGTCGAATTCTGGATGACTATTTGCCTGATTAACCAATCGAACCATTCTAGTCACGGGACTGTGACATCCGTAATTGGTTGAATGGTACTTCACTTCAAAAATCCACTTGGATCTGGTTGATCTTGAAGAATTTCTTATAACAAACATTTCTCGCAAAGCACTACAGTCGATTCTTCCACTGAATAAGCCATGTACGAAATTAAGATCAAAGACCATACGCCTGGTGGCCAATGTCTTAGTATTACAGGAGCTCAAGTAGGTTACATCCGAGAAATCTTCTTTAATCCGTCCAAGTTTATAGTGGAGTGATTTAAAAAATTTGTGTTGAACGCGCTCAAGTTGGGCGATGTAGACTTTGTAATGGGGAGACCAAACACTGCATGCATACTCCAGTTTAGAGCGAACCAACGAGAAGTAGAGCACTTTCACCGTTGTAGCTGAGAAGTGAGACGACAGGCGACGGATGAAGCCTAATGTGCGGAAGGCAGAATTGCAAATATATAAGATGTGATTTCCGAACGATAAGCCAGCATCTAATCGAACTCCAAGATCATTGATTTCAGTAACACGTTGAAGTGAATTGCCATTTAAGGAATAATTATATTCAGACGTTAACTTTTTCTTAGAAAAGGAAATCGTAAAACATTTATGAGTATTTAGATGTAAATTATTTACTTTACACCATTTTGATAGGTTACGAAGATCATTTTGTAAAAGTATACAATCATTCACTGATTCTATGGCTTTGAAAATTTTCAGATCGTCGGCAAACAATAAATAAGACGAGTTAAGAATAAGTTTCCCTATATCGTTAACAAATAATGAAAACAGAATAGGACCACAGTGTGAGCCCTGCGGAACACCAGACGACACAGGAATAATATAGGAAAGAAAGTTGTCGATTCTCACCCGTTGGGTTCTACCTATTAAATAATTGCTAAGCCAATTAAGGATGCTATGACCAAAACCAAGGGATGATAATTTTGCCAGAAGAGCAGCATGGGAAACACGATCGAAAGCTTTCGAGAAGTCGGTGTAAACAGCATCAACCTGCTTACGTTTCTCGAAAGCATCAAAGCAATAGGAGGTGAAGGATAATAAGTTAGAAGAAGTAGAACGACCAGGAAAAAATCCATGTTGATATTCAACAATAAGATTTTTACTTGCCGACAGTAACTGTTCTGAAACTAATTTATCCAGCATTTTAGG
Organism: Lycocerus yunnanus; assembly: GCA_036346125.1. NCBI lineage: Eukaryota > Metazoa > Arthropoda > Insecta > Coleoptera > Cantharidae > Lycocerus > Lycocerus yunnanus. The sequence goes on along the minus strand of JARFIX010000472.1, from coordinate 36,578 downwards.
AATGGTTGACTGGATAGCGATACCCCTATAATTGGAGATATTACTTCTGTCGCCATTTTTAAAGATTGGTGTAATAAAGCTTTCCTTCCAAGATTGAGGAAAGCTACCGCTATCAAGGGAAAGCTTGAACATGAGGTAAATAGGATTACATAAAGAATATATTATTGTGGTTTTTCGTGAAAGGACCCTTTCCGAAATTCCGTTGCAACACCATAAAAAAATTTAACCCAGTTATCTAGGATTAATCAGCGGAGAGCTATGAGACTTACCCAGTAGTGAGTTCTGAAAATGAATAAATGTTCGGCGACCACAGCGCAATTAAAACTCGAATATTGAAACGTGATTTCAAAATTTGCTTTATTGTCAAACCGATTTTGGGACAAAATTCCAAATATGCCAGATGGTGTAATTGTGTATTGCTTGGTAATTGAAATTTAAATTTAAAATTGAAATCATTTGCTGAAATTTAAACCACCAAACAATTCTGTGTCTTGTGTAAATCTTTACAATGGTAATAATTTTTAAAGTAATTATTCAAAATGTTTTAACACAAATAAAATTTTATTAAATTAGCGCACAAATGTTTAACGACTGACCTTATACACTCCAGGTGTTGCCCTAATGCTGCGCTTTCAATTATCCAATTCAAATCCAAAACTCGTTGACTCGTACAAGTAAAACTTTGATAATTCCAAATTAGCTCCTCTTTTCGACTCCAATACAGACTTAATGCCTCGCTGCACAAATCAAACTTGAATAATCCCAAAATGGCTCTCTATCAAAATTATTCATTTGCTATCTTTGCGATTCGATAAATCCAACCAAAACTTTGATCAATTCGCAAAATAAAACAGACGACCCCGTCTTCAGAAGGCACTATCACAAACTCAAAAATTTACCGCTTTCACGGCAACGCAAATCAAAATCTCAAAATTCACGTCCTTCAACTGACGTGCGTTCAGTCTTGAGTTCCCAGACCAACTCTTCTGTCAATCCTTTTTAAAATTGCCAACATTCAAAAACATTCTTTTCGTTTCAAATTTTAAATTTTATCTGCCATAAACAAACGGCGCACAAAACACACTGTCAAATTTATTCAAAACAAATCATGATTTTGTGTAAAAGGTGTTGAAAGTAACAATTTTTGGCATTCTTGTTGGCAAAATAAAGCAAATTTATCTGGTTGATCTTCAAATTGATCAACAAATCGAAATTCTTAAAAAAAACATTTATTCTTTCTCGCAGTGACGAGAAACCCAACACTACTGGTAAGAAACTAGTAAAAAACCATTTTATTGTATTTTTGAAGTCTAACTTTCAAAAATATCACCACAACTTTTGCCCCTCTGTTGAATTGGCTCTTTGTTGCTCTTTGCAAAAGAAATCAACAAAAGTCAACTTCAACAAACTCTCTAAAAATGTGTTTTTTACCCAATTGAATGTTATTTTAAAGTTTAAATTGTTTTGCAGTCACTGGCTTCTCTTTTATTATCAAATTTACAAGTTTAATTAAATTAAATAAAATTTCCCATTCAAATAAAAATCTTCTTTTTTCAAAATAAAAAATAACTTATAAAAATTAACTACTAAATAAAAACTTAAAAACTGGCATAATTCTTTGTTATTATTTTCTCTAACTCAGAGGTGTCTAAATTAAGTTCATCATCGTATGAATAAATCATATCGAGATGAAATTTCCCACGAATTTTCCCTGAATCTGGATATTTTAACAAATACGTGTTTTCGTTTACGGATTCTACTAAGTAGGGACCCTCAAATGGAAGCTGAAGTTTTTGACATTGGTCTTTGGCTCTGTTGCCAACACGCAAACTTTTAATTATGACTCTGTCCCCCACTTTGAATTTACATTTTTTTTATTTTGTTATTGGCTTTACGCAAGTATCTTTCGTTACGTCTTTTTAATTTCGCTTGTGTTTGTTTTAAAACCTCATGATAACTAATGTTTTGATCAAAAACCCATGGTCTTTTTGGTAGCTCGTTAAACATCAAAAATATTGGAGATTCCTCCGTTACAGAACTAGGCGTGTGATTTATAAATTCCTCAACCATCGGAATGTATCCGGCCCATGACGTTTGATCTCGGTGAACCAAGATTCTCAAAAACTTCACCGTCTCACCTACGAATCGTTCACTTAAATTGGACTGAGGATGTCTGATGGAACAGAAAACTACACGTATCCCTCTATTATTCCAGTGTGTAATGAATTTTTGATTTTGAAAATAAGTGGCATTATCAGCAAGAATGGTATTTGGAATGATGACGTTATTGCAAAAATGTTCTAGCTTTGAAATGGTTATATCAGTAGTGCAAGCTTTGGTTGGGTATAATTTAACAAATTTTGTGAATGCATCCACAACTACTAAAATATTTTTGAAACCTCCACTGGGTATTAGGTTTCCAATGTAGTCTATTGCAATCAATTCTCCAGGCTCTGATATTTCAATACTTTTTGTGTAATTTTGATTATGAAAATTTTTGTATTTTCCTAATAAGCACAAGTTACATTTGTTGATAGTTTTTTTTATAATTTTAAGATCATTTTTGCAAAAGTAATTTTCCCTGAACATTAACCAAGTTTTTCTAATACCTATGTGGCCATATTTTTCATGTAACCGCCCACTAACTTCCACTGTGGTTCCCTCATTGATAACATACAACTCGATACCCCTTAATTCTTTTACCAAAACTCATCCTTCCATTTGAAGGATTTCTTTGTTCGTTCGTCATTGTTTTCTAATTTTACTTTCAAATCGTCAAAACACGAGTCCAATTGTGCCCCCCTTACCACATCATAAGTGAATGGCTCTTCATCAGTCAATTGGTTTAATGCTATCAGTACATTTTTTGTATAGTTCCCTGTATTGTCTTTCCTACTTAAAGCGTCTGCAACTACGTTATTTTTCTCTTTTATGTGGGAAATTTCAAAATCAAACTCTTGTACTAGCAAAGCCCATCTGTAGATTCTATTGTTAGTAAATTTTGTTCGCATTAAAAACGTGAGTGCAGAATGATCAGTTTGAATTTCAAATCTATCTCCCATCAAATAAAATTTAAGTTTTGTAGTGAAAATACGATGGCTAACATCTCTTTTCCGTGGTCGAATAATTTAATTCGGCCTTTCTTAAAGTTCTCGACACAAAACTGACCGGTACTTCAATGTCATCCCGATACTGTATCAAGGCTCCGCGATCGATCTATCTGACGCATCCGTTCGCAGTATAAATTTTTTTTTAAAATCAGGGTGTACTAACTTGATATTTGCGAATAAATTCTCCTTTAATCCCTCAAATGCCATTTGTTTATTTGCGTCCCATGTCCATCTTACATTTTTGCATAACAACGTTAAAAGATTTTCGGTTAATTTTGAATAATTTGGAATGAATTTTTTGTAATAATTCATTAATCCTAGGAAACCCCTTAATGACCTTAAATTATGTGGCGTGGATATTCCCTTATGTCTTTTAACCTTCTATCGTCAACTTTTATTTCCTCTGATGATATGACATATCCCAAGTAATTTATTTGCTCCTTAAAGAATTCGCACTTATCAAGATTTAATTTTAATCCCGAGTCATTTAAATTTTCCATAATTATTTTTAGATGTTTGGCGTGGTCATTTTCTGATTCACTGAATATCACAATATCATCAATGTAATGAGCGCAAAACTTGTTATAACGGTCTAAAATACCCTGCATAGCATAAACTAACGCGGCAGAACTCGTGGAAAGTCCAAACGGTACTACTTTGAAAACATAAGTGGAGCCGTTTATCGAAAAACCTGTGTATTTTTGTGAATCCGGATGCAATCTGATTAGCCAAAAAGAATTTTTTAAATCAAGCTTGGTGAATACCTTTTTGTTACCTAATCTAGCTAATAACGTACTGATTTCCTCAGGTGCTTCATGTTGTGATTTTGTAATCGCATTTATCTCTCGCGCGTCAAGACAAAGTCTTATGTCTCCATCTTTTTTTTTAACGATGACCATAGGGTTGACATACGCTGTTGATGCCTTTTTAATTATTCCGTCTCGTAACATTTTTTTTATTTCTGCAAGGACTTGATCTTTGTACGCGTGTGGAATGGGGTATGTTTTGCATTTGAACGGCTTATCTTCCATTACATTCAACTTATGAACATAATCTTTTGCTACACCTGGTTGTTCATTAATTAAATTGTTATTTGCATCTAATAAATTTATAACTAAATCAAAGTAACCTTCCCCGCAATTTATCTGTTTTGTTTGCCAAAATTTATTTTCTCCTCCTGTTAACACTTTACTAGCCTCTCTATCTTGTACATGATTTCCTGCGTAGCTACCTATTTCTTCACTAACATAATTAAACTTTTTACTAATCTCTAATCTGTTAATTTTATTACCTACTAAATTGTTTTCAAGCCAACTAAACGTTTCCAATCCAATAATTACTGACTTGTTTTGTGAATCTATTATCATTTTAAATTTCCTTATCAAATCTATACCCAAAATGCAGTTCAATGCTAAACCTTTCATCATTAAAATGCTATCGGTAATTGCATGTGTTCCTATCTGAAATGTGGCCATTATGTTTTTGTTTATCATTGCAAACTTTTTGTTGTTTGCTGCGACTAAATTAACCTGTTTTGATTTGATAACGTGACCCTTAAAATTTTCAAAATTACTTTCAATTAAATCCTGATTTATTAAAGACAACTCAGCTCCCGTGTCTATCAAGCAAATGAAATTTACGTCATTTATGATGACGTTCAAAAATGGTAATGATGTTAAATTATTATCAACTTCCGATTGTTGATCTTCGTCCAAAATAAACTCGCGCGGATGTTGGTATGAGTTTATTTTGCTACTCCCTGAGTTGTCTTTTTTTATAAAAAATGTTCGTCGCTATCTGTGACATCCGTGATCGCAGTGGCTTCTGGTGCGATAGTGATGGCATTTATGTTCACGTCCCTTGGTCTCGCCCTGACATGATTATTTCGCGACTCTAAATTTGAATTATTTTGATTACCTTCTGTTCTAATATTTGATCTTTGATACTCCGGACGTTGGTCATATCTACTGTACTGCCTATTCGAGTTACCGCTATTTCCCTGCGATTCATTATTATTATTATTTTGGCGGAAGTTACCATCGTTTCTAAAGTGATTATTGTGGGGATAATTATTTGGCCTACTTTCATGTCGTTGGTACTGGCTATTGCTATTCCCGTTACCTCGCCAATTTGAGTTCGGCTCATCTCTAGTTTGTGAGCCCGAGTTGCAGTTTCTCCCCGTGTCAAATCTAATTCCGTACCTGTCATAATAACTTCTATTGGTTCTCTCCGGATAATGAGAGAATTTGTTTGGGAACCCCTGATAAAATTTTCCTTCAATATTGGGTGGAATGTAGTTGCTATCAAACCGTCTTAATAGCGCACTCAAATCTTGAATTTTGTGATATTTTCAATTGTCACCCGATTTATTACTTCCTCTCAAAATGTCTTGATAAATACCGCACAATATCTTTTCAACGAAAGGAGGATCTAAGTTTAAAACTGCATTGATTATGCGTTCCGCGTATTCATTTCTTGTACCTACACCCGTATGCTTTCCTGTCATTATTTCGTTTCGCACCTGTTCCTGTACCTGATCATCCCAATATCTAGATAGAATAAATTTTCAAACTCCGACATAGTTCTAAACTGGTCCTGCACGATTCCATACCACTCCTCAGCGCTTCCCTTCATCATCGAACCGATAACGCTTTTAAGTGTTCCCTATCAGTCAATTGGTCAGCTATAGGCCTCGCGTATCTAATAAATTGTTTTGGATTTATACCACCGGTGAATGTCCATAGAATTTTAGTTTAGGATCTTTGCTTACAAAACATGAGATTTCCTGAATTGATCTGCCCATTGTGCTATTGTAACCGTATGTAAAAGTTTGATTAGTTTCCCTGGTTGAATTCATTTCATTTCTAGCGTCAATAATTTTTTTGTCAAAATCCTCCCTTACTTTGTCTATTGCATAAAAATTTGTTTCAATGTTTTGTTTTACTATGACCAATTCGTCACTATTCTTTCTAACCCCTTCCTCTAACCTATCTACCTTGCTTTTTGTGGCTTTCTCACCCTCTTTAAATATGTCCTTTACCCTGTCTATTGTAATTGCAAAGTCTTCGTTGTGGATAGTGGTATCCATGACCCGATCAAAGACCTTTTTTTCAATTTCCTCTTTCCTTTATCTAATCCCTTTTCAGTTATTCCTAAAATTTGTGTTTTTGCATTTTCAATTCTTTCCTCCACTCCCAATTCAATGTTTTGTTTTTGATTTTTTAACTCTTTTATTAATTCTGGCCGTTGCACTAAATTTGCTTTCAAAACTTTTACCTCCACTTCAACCTTGTCTACCCTTACATTAGTAGTTTTTAAATCATCCCGCAATTCTACAAATTTTTCCTCCATACCATCAAATCTCTTATTCAACTTTTCATACACCCCATCCAAAGTTTTTTTATTTTCTTTAACAAGATGTAGCATCATTTGCTCCATCCTCTCCGTTACGTTCATCTCCTCTGGATTTGTATCTGATACCCCCATAGCTCCTGTACCCCGTCGAGTACTAGCGTAAGTCGGTGAAGTAATTTGAGACCCCGGTGAATCTATTGTACCCCTTTCCGCGTTTTCACCCACGTTTTCCGACATGCCTTGTTCTGTATCGTCCGGCACGGTTAAAACTTCCTCCGGATCTACGTTTGCCATTGCTTTTTTTTTTTAAATTTATCGTTCTGAAAATCCAGTTGCACAAATGCAATTTAAACTTTAAATATCGAGCCCGACGTTGCGATTTCAAATTAAATCGAGCCCCACAATTGCGGTTTCAAATTAAATCGAGCCCCACAATTGCGGTTTCAAATTAAATCGAGCCCCACAATTGCGTTTCAAATTAAATAATAATTTAGCCAGTTTCAATTAATGGGTTGATTACCCAATAGTGAGTTCAAGTCTCAACTGAAAATGGATAAATGTTCGGCGACCACAGCGCAATTAAAACTCAAATATTGAAACGTGATTTCAAAATTTGCTTTATTGTCAAACCGATTTTGGGACAAAATTCCAAATATGCCAGATGGTGTAATTGTGTATTGCTTGGTGATTGAAATTTAAATTTAAAATTGGAAATCATTTGCTGAAATTTAAACCACCAAACAATTCTGTGTCTTGTGTAAATCTTTACAATCGTAATAATTTTTAAAGTAATTATTCAAAAATGTTTTAACACAAATAAAATTTTATTAAATTAGCGCACAAATGTTTAACGACTGACCTTATGCACTCCAGGTGTTGCCCTAATGCTGGCCTTTCAATTATCCAATTCAAATCCAAAACTCGTTGACTCGTACAAGTAAAACTTTGATAATTCCAAATTAGCTCCTCTTTTCGACTCCAATACAGACTTAATGCCTCGCTGCACAAATCAAACTTGAATAATCCCAAAATGGCTCTCTATCAAAATTATTCATTTGCTATCTTTGCCGATTCGATAAATCCAACCAAAAACTTTGATCAATTCGCAAAATAAAACAGACGACCCCGTCTTCAGAAGGCACTATCACAAACTCAAAAATTTACCGCTTTTACGGCAACGCAAATTAAAAATCTCAAAATTCACGTCCTTCAACTGACGTGCGTTCAGTCTTGAGTTCCCAGACCAACTCTTCTCTGCTCCTTTTTCAAATTGCCAACATTCAAAAACATTCTTTTCGTTTCAAATTTTAAATTTTATCTTGCCATAAACAAACGGCGCACAAAACACACTGTCAAATTTATTAAAACAAATCATGATTTTGTGTAAAAGGTGTTGAAAGTAACAATTTTTGGCATTCTTGTTGGCAAAATAAAGCAAATTTATCTGGTTGATCTTCAAATTGATCAACAAATCGAAATTCTTAAAAAAAACATTTATTCTTTCTCGCGGTGACGAGAAACCTAACACTACTGGTAAGTAACTAGTAAAAAACCATTTTTGCATTTTGAAGTCTAACTTTAAAAATATCACCACAATATACATTTTTGATAAAATACGGAGGAATCCCATCAGGACCAGAGCAAACTTTATCAGGTAAGTCGCAAATAGCTTCGAAGATATAAGCTTCGGAGATATCAAAGGATTGAAGTTAATCACATTTGATTTTCTGCAACATAATGGTAAACATTGCAGTCCCTATTACCATAAACAGTTGCAAAGTAATTGGCAAATAAATCAGTGCATTGTTGAGCAGTGTTAGAGATTTTGTCATCTAAAAACATGGAAGCAGGAAAACCTTTAATATTTTTGCAATTGTCAACATGACGCCAGAATACCCTTGGATTAGAATGAATGTCCTGTTCCATTTTCGACAGATAATTTTGATAAAGCTCAGAGTGAAGCGATTTGACCTGATCACGGAGAGAGCTAAAAGCCAAGTAGTCGGTAGGGCACCTCGACCGTTTGAAGTTCAAGTGTGCCTCCTTTTTGTTTTTAATTAAACGAATCAACTTACTGGAAAACCAAACAGGATAGTTGGAGACACGTACCAACTTAAGAGGTACATGTGTGTCAATGATATTCTGTAATATAGTATAAAATTCAAATACGATAACATCAATATTACTCAAGCTCCATAATTTTGACCAATCGATGTTTAATAAAGAGTCATTAATTATATTGTAATCGGCAGCTTTAAAATTGTAGATAAACTTATTGACAGGCTGAACTGCCAGTACTGAATTATTGACTGAAAAATCTAAAATGTACTGTTCATGATGTATGGATGATCTGGTTAGTTTGTCGTTTGCAAGCGAGATAAAGATATCAAAGTTGGAAAAGACAAGATCTAACAGAACACCACGACTATTAGAAATATGATTGATTTGAAGTAGTCCGTGAAAGGTCATGCAATTACTAATAGCTAGGAATTTGGTACAAACATTACCCGAAGGGATGACGCTTGTTCCATCGTGACACCATTTAGCATTCGGTAAATTGAAATTGTTAACTATACTTCAATTTGAAGTTGTGAATTTGAAATTCTCAAATAAACAATTTAGAACTAATAATTACAAATTGTTAACTATACTTCAATTTGAAGTTGTGAATTTAAAATTCTAAAATAAACAATTTAGAACTAATAATTACAAATTGTTAACTATACTTCAATTTGAAGTTGTGAATTTGAAATTCTCAAATAAACAATTTAGAACTGATAATTACAAATTGTTAACTATACTTCAATTTGAAGTTGGTAATTTGAAACTCTCAAATAAACTATTTAGAATTAATAATTTCAAACTATTATTTATACTTCAATTTTAAGTTGTGAATTTGAAATTCTCAAATAAACAATTTAGAGTTAATAATTACAAATTGTTAACTGGAGTTTCGCTGGTTAGAGCTGCTATTTTTGTTGTCTTCCAACAATCGGATGTAATGCCGTGTTGCACTGAAGACGCCTCAAAGGCAAAAGATTCGTCGATAAATAAAATCACTTAAACTTGTGTTAAACGTGTTTATTTAGCAAATACTTCTTGGGAGTATTTGCTTGAGAGTACTTCTTGGGAGTACTTGCTTGTAGAATCGATAGATCACGAATGAATAACGAATGAGGGCTCGAGCGTCCCCCACGTGAGGTCGGTTGGCGACCGTGTTAGGTTGGCACGACGGCGCTGGCTGTTTCAAATTTAGCGCGCCAAATTTAAACTTACAAAATGATATACCATTACCGCCGGCCTTGAAATGACGCAGATTTCAATAGAGATAATAATAACAAGTAAACAATTAACAATCAATAACAATCAATAGAGCGACCGCATAAATGCGGATAACACAAAAAATATTTTTTCTTTAAACAAAAAATCATTACAAAAATTACTAATATTTGCAAAAAAGAAGACGTATATACAATATTGAGCACCACAGTAGCGCGTAGAGTCAGTAAAGCGGTGCACGTATGTTGACAAAACAATTAATTACCCGCTTCCCGCACATCGAAGAGCACACAACCTTGTCACAGAGCGTTTAGTCACTGCACCATTTTCACCGTTACGACGCGTCCAAGTGCCCAGACAATGGTGGCAAGTTGTCTTCTTTGATAAGCACTAAGATAAGCTGATTTTCCATGGTATTGGTTAAATAAATCTCTTTCTGCAATGGTTAAGGGTCTCCCAATGAGGAAGTGACCAGGGGTAAGAGGATCTAAGTCATTTGGGTCAGAGGATAAAGGTGAGAGGGGGCGAGAATTTAGAACTGACTCAATTTGAGTTAAGACTGTATAAAAATGTTCGTACGTTAGGCACGTATTGCCTACAACCTTTTTTAAGTGCGCCTTTGTAGATTTAATGCTGCTTTCCCATATTCCACCTTCGTGGGGGTTCCTCGGGATTGTGAATTCCCACTTAATACCTCGGATGGCCAAGTGGTCATGAATTGACCTTTGAGTATGTGCATTGGCTAAAAACTCATACAATTCACGCAAGTAATTATGAGCGACAACAAAATTTTTGGCATTGCCGCTGGACAATGAATATGGCATGCCTCTTCTACTAATAAACCGCTTTAACACCGATAGTAAACCTTCCGTGGTCAAGTCTGAGACTAACTCTAAGTGGATAGCCTTTGTTGTCATACAAATAAACAAACAAATATAGGCCTTAATGGTTTTGCGCCTTGCGTTTTCGATCGCGTATCAAAACGGGTCCCGCAAAATCAAGACCGGTATCTTTAAGGTATTAGAGACTCATGGTGTGTATGAATCAAGCAACCACGAGATAACCCGTTGTAATTTTGTCAAACTAGAAAACCTCGTCATAATACCTGATTCTGAGAAGCAGTCGATTGAATGAGACGAATTTACCAATGTCGTATTTGGATACGCGCAAGCGAATAGTAAACACGTTGATTTAATTTCTGTAGTCTCTAAATTTGGCTTTAATATTGTTTTAGGCCATTCTGCTTGGGGTTCTTTAAGAAACTGCGGGCCATTCCACCACAATTGATTATCTAGGATATCTTTTATAGCAATACCCCGGGAGATCATGTCAGCAGGATTGTTCTGAGATCGAACATGATGCCACGCCGTTTGGTCAGATAACTCCTGGATAGCAGCGACGCGATTAGCAACAAATATTTTGTACTTGTTTGGCGCAGAATTAATCCAGTTTAAAACAATTGAGAATCCGTCCAAAGATATACTTCAGAGACTGAACCGGAAAGTAATACTCGGACCTTTTGAACCAATTGCGCTAAAGTAAAGCAGCGCACAATTCTAGGCGTGGTATTGTAGCTCCTTTGAGGTGCTACATGGAAACTTTGCGCATAATAGCCGTGTGTGGATTTGATCGTAAATTTTGGATCTAACATGACATAAGCTCCGCAACAACGGAACTCCCATTCTGTGCAATTCCATGGTTTGCAGACGGTAGTTCCGTTGCTTGCGGCTGCGTCTAAGATCAAATCACGATCAAACACGCTTGGGTAACACTAAAACTTCTGCACGCCTGAAACGCTGCTACTGGCGCAGTGTTCGGTAATATCGGTTCGTCTCTGTATCTTTGGACGATTCGTGTTTTAAACTGGATATTCTGCGCCAGTAATACAAATGTTGTTGCTTCGCGTTATCTGACCAGCGGCATGTTCGATCCGGTCCTGCTGACATGACCGGGTATTGGGCTGTCTGAATAATTTGGAATGACCTTTTAAAGAACTGAAGCTGCAATATTGAAAGCCAGGTTGAGACTGAGAGTAAATCGGCGTTTATCGTGCGCGAAATCAACCGTTGATTGTCTCGTTCAATCGACTGCTTCGAGGTATTATGACGGTTTCTGGACTGACAACGGTACCGTTTGCTCGTCGCCATTATCTCGCAAACATGCCGTGTTGTTTGCGGGACCAATGCGCGATCGGCAGGCTTGGCTGAATTTGTTTGTTTGTTTGTGACGGCAAACTCGCGATGATCTCGAACGCAAAGGTTTATCGTGTTAACGATTTTGAAGGGCATGCCATGATCCGGTCCGTGCGGTGGCGTGCGTGGTGTGGTTTTGCCGATATGCTCAGGTCGGTCGACCGCTGACCTCGGTTGAATTCTTGCCCGGGAATGGCTGTCAGCGCAGGTTCTGGCTGCGTGCTGCGAATGGTCTTAACTCAGGATCGGTTCGTCTCGCCCTCTCAATCTCTCTTGCCTGGTCACTCGTTGAAGACTATTCAAAATGAAAAATCGGCTGGTGTATGCAAGAGACGTGCCGCCTGTCGTGGTGCGATGAAACGCTGCTGTGGGTTGCTTTCTGTGCGAGCGGTGTGTTTGTCGGCGTGCCGCTGTTATCGCGCTTGTGTTAATATGCGTCTTCTTTGTAAATTTGTATTTTATGATTCTTTTTGAAAAATATTTTGTGTTATCTGATTATGGATGAAATTTTTGATGTTGCTGTTATTTTGAATCTGCGTCGACCTTGTCATTGTGGTTTTGGGGCGGCATCGTAAACCGTCACGTTGAACGCTGACCCTCATTCGTCGTTATCTATCATTCTACAACAATACTCCCAACTCTCAACAATCCCCCAAAAATACTCCCAAGTATTTGGCGAGGTACTTCTTGGGAGTGCTGTGAGATCGATGAATAACGAATGTATAACGAATGAGGCTCGAGCGTCCCACGTGAGGTCGGTTGGCGACCGTGTTAGGTTGGCACGACGGCGCTGGCTGTTTCAAATTTACCGCCAAATTTAAACACAAAATGATATCCATTAACTATACTTCAATTTGAAGTTGTGAATTTGAAACTTTCAAATAAACTATTTAAATTAATAATTTCAATTTATTAACTATACTTCAATTTGAAGTTGTGAATTTGAAATTCTCAAATAAACAATTTAAATTAATAATTTCAAATTATTAACTATACTTCAATTTGAAGTTGTGAATTTGAAATTCTCAAATAAACAATTTAGAATTAATAATTACAAATTGTTAACTATACTTCAATTTGAAGTTGTGAATTTGAAATTCTCAAAGAAACAATTTAGAATTAATAATTTCAAATTATTAACTATACTTCAATTTGAAGTTGTGAATTTGAAATTCTCAAATAAACAATTTAAATTAATAATTTCAAATTATTAACTATACTTCAATTTGAAGTTGTGAATTTGAAATTCTCAAATAAACAATTTAGAATTAATAATTTCAAATTATTAACTATACTTCAATTTGAAGTTGTGAATTTGAAATTCTCAAATAAACAATTTAGAATTAATAATTACAAATTGTTAACTATACTTCAATTTGAAGTTGTGAATTTGAAATTCTCAAATAAACAATTTAAAACTGAATAATTACAAATTGTTAACAAACCCTTCAATTTGAAGTTGTGAATTTGAAATTCTCAAATAAACAATTTAGAACTGATAATTACAAATTGTTAACTATACCTAAATTTAAAGTTGTGAATTTGAAATTCTCAAATAGACAATTTAGAAGTAGAAATTACAAATTGTTAACTATACTTCAATTTGAAGTTGTGAATTTGAAATTCTCAAATAAACAATTTAGAATTAATAATTTCAAGTTATTAACTATACGTCAATTTGAAGTTGTGAATTTGAAATTCTCAAATAAACAATTTAGAATTAATAATTACAAATTGTTAACTATACTTCAATTTGAAGTTGTGAATTTGAAATTCTCAAATAAACAATTTAGAATTAATAATTACAAATTGTTAACTATACTTCAATTTGAAGTTGTGAATTTGAAACTCTCAAATAAACAATTTAGAATTAATAATTTAAAAGTTATTAACTATACTTCAATTTGAAGTTGTGAATTTGAAATTCTCAAATAAACAATTTAAATTAATAATTACAAATTGTTAACTATACTTCAATTTGAAGTTGTGAATTTGAAATTCCAAATAAACAATTTAGAATTTATAATTACAAATTGTTAACTATACTTCAATTTGAAGTTGTGAATTTGAAATTCTCAAATAAACAATTTAGAATTAATAATTACAAATTATTAACTATACTTCAATTTGAAGTTGTGAATTTGAAATTCTCAAATAAACAATTTAAATTAATAATTACAAATTGTTAACTATACTTCAATTTGAAGTTGTGAATTTGAAATTCTCAAATAAACAATTTAGAATTAATAATTACAAATTTTAACTATACTTCAATTTGAAGTTGTGAATTTGAAATTCTCAAATAAACAATTTAAATTAATAATTACAAATTGTTAACTATACTTCAATTTGAAGTTGTGAATTTGAAATTCTCAAATAAACAATTTAGAATTAATAATTTCAAGTTATTAACTATACTTCAATTTGAAGTTGTGAATTTGAAATTCTCAAATAAACAATTTAGAATTAATAATTACAAATTGTTAACTATACTTCAATTTGAAGTTGTGAATTTGAAATTCTCAAATAAACAATTTAGAATTAATAATTACAAATTATTAACTATACTTCAATTTGAAGTTGTGAATTTGAAATTCTCAAATAAACAATTTAGAATTAATAATTCAAATTATTAACTATACTTCAATTTGAAGTTGTGAATTTGAAATTCTCAAATAAACAATTTAAATTAATAATTACAAATTGTTAACTATACTTCAATTTGAAGTTGTGAATTTGAAATTCTCAAATAAACAATTTAGAATTAATAATTTCAAGTTATTAACTATACTTCAATTTGAAGTTGTGAATTTGAAATTCTCAAATAAACAATTTAAATTAATAATTACAAATTGTTAACTATACTTCAATTTGAAGTTGTGAATTTGAAATTCTCAAATAAACAATTTAAATTAATAATTTCAAGTTATTAACTATACTCAATTTGAAGTTGTGAATTTGAAATTCTCAAATAAACAATTTAGAATTAATAATTACAAATTGTTAACTATACTTCAATTTGAAGTTGTGAATTTGAAATTCTCAAATAAACAATTTAAATTAATAATTACAAATTGTTAACTATACTTCAATTTGAAGTTGTGAATTTGAAATTCTCAAATAAACAATTTAAATTAATAATTTCAAGTTATTAACTATACTTCAATTTGAAGTTGTGAATTTGAAATTCTCAAATAAACAATTTAAAACTGATAATTACAAATTGTTAACTAACTTCAATTTGAAGTTGTGAATTTGAAATTCTCAAATAAACAATTTAGAACTGATAATTACAAATTGTTAACTATACTAGAATTAGAAGTTGTGAATTTGAAATTCTCAAATAAACAATTTAAAGTAAAATTACAAATTGTTAACTATACTTCAATTTGAAGTTGTGAATTTGAAATTCTCAAATAAACAATTTAGAATTAATAATTTTAAGTTATTAACTATACTTCAATTTGAAGTTGTGAATTTGAAATTCTCAAATAAACAATTTAAAACTGATAATTACAAATTGTTAACTATACTTCAATTTGAAGTTGTGAATTTGAAATTCTCAAATAAACAATTTAGAATTAATAATTACAAATTGTTAACTATACTTCAGTTTGAAGTTATGAATTTGAAATTTTCAAATAAACAATTTAGAACTGATAATTACAAATTGTTAACTATACTTCAATTTGAAGTTGTGAATTTGAAATTCTCAAATAAACAATTTAGTACTAATAATTACAAATTGTTAACTATACTTTAACTTGAAGTTGTGAATTTGAAATTCTCAAATAAACAATTTAGAATAAAATTACAAATTGTTAACTATACTTCAATTTGAAGTTGTGAATTTGAAATTCTCAAATAAACAATTTAAATTAATAATTTCAAATTATTAACTATACTTCAATTTGAAGTTGTGAATTTGAAATTCTCAAATAAACAATTTAGAATTAATAATTACAAATTATTAACTATACTTCAATTTGAAGTTGTGAATTTGAAATTCTCAAATAAACAATTTAGAATAATAATTACAAATTGTTAACTATACTTCAATTTGAAGTTGTGAATTTGAAATTCTCAAATAAACAATTTAAATTAATAATTTCAAATTATTAACTATACTTCAATTTGAAGTTGTGAATTTGAAATTCTCAAATAAACAATTTAGAATTAATAATTACAAATTGTTAACTATACTTCAATTTGAAGTTGTGAATTTGAAATTCTCAAATAAACAATTTAGAATTAATAATTACAAATTGTTAACTATACTTCAATTTGAAGTTGTGAATTTGAAATTCTCAAATAAACAATTTAGAATTAATAATTACAAATTATTAACTATACTTCAATTTGAAGTTGTGAATTTGAAATTCTCAAATAAACAATTTAGAATTAATAATTTCAAATTATTAACTATACTTCAATTTGAAGTTGTGAATTTGAAATTCTCAAATAAACAATTTAGAATTAATAATTTCAAATTATTAACTATACTTCAATTTGAAGTTGTGAATTTGAAATTCTCAAATAAACAATTTAGAATTAATAATTTCAAATTATTAACTATACTTCAATTTGAAGTTGTGAATTTGAAATTCTCAAATAAACAATTTAGAATTAATAATTTCAAATTATTAACTATACTTCAATTTGAAGTTGTGAATTTGAAATTCTCAAATAAACAATTTAGAATTAATAATTACAAATTATTAACTATACTTCAATTTGAAGTTGTGAATTTGAAATTCTCAAATAAACAATTTAGAATTAATAATTTCAAATTATTAACTATACTTCAATTTGAAGTTGTGAATTTGAAATTCTCAAATAAACAATTTAGAATTAAAAATTTTACAAATTATTAACTATACTTCAATTTGAAGTTGTGAATTTGAAATTCTCAAATAAACAATTTAGAATTAATAATTACAAATTGTTAACTATACTTCAATTTGAAGTTGTGAATTTGAAATTCTCAAATAAACAATTTAGAATTAATAATTACAAATTTTAACTATACTTCAATTTGAAGTTGTGAATTTGAAATTCTCAAATAAACAATTTAGAATTAATAATTACAAATTATTAACTATACTTCAATTTGAAGTTGTGAATTTGAAATTCTCAAATAAACAATTTAGAATTAATAATTACAAATTATTAACTATACTTCAATTTGAAGTTGTGAATTTGAAATTCTCAAATAAACAATTTAGAATTAATAATTACAAATTATTAACTATACTTCAATTTGAAGTTGTGAATTTGAAATTCTCAAATAAACAATTTAGAATTAATAATTTCAAGTTATTAACTATACGTCAATTTGAAGTTGTGAATTTGAAATTCTCAAATAAACAATTTAGAATTAATAATTACAAATTGTTAACTATACTTCAATTTGAAGTTGTGAATTTGAAATTCTCAAATAAACAATTTAGAATTAATAATTACAAATTATTAACTATACTTCAATTTGAAGTTGTGAATTTGAAATTCTCAAATAAACAATTTAGAATTAATAATTACAAATTATTAACTATACTTCAATTTGAAGTTGTGTATTTGAAATTCTCAAATAAACAATTTAGAATTAATAATTTCAAATTATTAACTATACTTCAATTTGAAGTTGTGAATTTGAAATTCTCAAATAAACAATTTAGAATTAATAATTACAAATTGTTAACTATACTTCAATTTGAAGTTGTGAATTTGAAATTCTCAAATAAACAATTTAGAATTAATAATTACAAATTGTTAACTATACTTCAATTTGAAGTTGTGAATTTGAAATTCTCAAATAAACAATTTAGAATTAATAATTACAAATTATTAACTATACTTCAATTTGAAGTTGTGAATTTGAAATTCTCAAATAAACAATTTAGAATTAATAATTACAAATTATTAACTATACTTCAATTTGAAGTTGTGAATTTGAAATTCTCAAATAAACAATTTAAATTAATAATTTCAAATTATTAACTATACTTCAATTTGAAGTTGTGAATTTGAAATTCTCAAATAAACAATTTAGAATTAATAATTACAAATTATTAACTATACTTCAATTTGAAGTTGTGAATTTGAAATTCTCAAATAAACAATTTAGAATTAATAATTACAAATTATTAACTATACTTCAATTTGAAGTTGTGAATTTGAAATTCTCAAATAAACAATTTAGAATTAATAATTACAAATTATTAACTATACTTCAATTTGAAGTTGTGAATTTGAAATTCTCAAATAAACAATTTAGAATTAATAATTTCAAATTATTAACTATACTTCAATTTGAAGTTGTGAATTTGAAATTCTCAAATAAACAATTTAAATTAATAATTACAAATTATTAACTATACTTCAATTTGAAGTTGTGAATTTGAAATTCTCAAATAAACAATTTAGAATTAATAATTACAAATTGTTAACTATACTTCAATTTGAAGTTGTGAATTTGAAATTCTCAAATAAACAATTTAAATTAATAATTTCAAATTATTAACTATACTTCAATTTGAAGTTGTGAATTTGAAATTCTCAAATAAACAATTTAGAATTAATAATTACAAATTGTTAACTATACTTCAATTTGAAGTTGTGAATTTGAAATTCTCAAATAAACAATTTAGAATTAATAATTACAAATTATTAACTATACTTCAATTTGAAGTTGTGAATTTGAAATTCTCAAATAAACAATTTAGAATTAATAATTTAAAAGTTATTAACTATACTTCAATTTGAAGTTGTGAATTTGAAATTCTCAAATAAACAATTTAGAATTAATAATTTCAAATTATTAACTATACTTCAATTTGAAGTTGTGAATTTGAAATTCTCAAATAAACAATTTAAATTAATAATTACAAATTATTAACTATACTTCAATTTGAAGTTGTGAATTTGAAATTCTCAAATAAACAATTTAGAATTAATAATTTCAAATTATTAACTATACTTCAATTTGAAGTTGTGAATTTGAAATTCTCAAATAAACAATTTAGAATTAATAATTACAAATTATTAACTATACTTCAATTTGAAGTTGTGAATTTGAAATTCTCAAATAAACAATTTAGAATTAATAATTACAAATTGTTAACTATACTTCAATTTGAAGTTGTGAATTTGAAATTCTCAAATAAACAATTTAGAATTAATAATTTCAAATTATTAACTATACTTCAATTTGAAGTTGTGAATTTGAAATTCTCAAATAAACAATTTAAATTAATAATTACAAATTTTAACTATACTTCAATTTGAAGTTGTGAATTTGAAATTCTCAAATAAACAATTTAGAATTAATAATTTCAAATTATTAACTATACTTCAATTTGAAGTTGTGAATTTGAAATTCTCAAATAATCAATTTAGAAGTAAAAATTACAAATTGTTAACTATACTTCAATTTGAAGTTGTGAATTGGAAATTCTCAAATAAACAATTTAGAATTAATAATTACAAATTATTAACTATACTTCAATTTGAAGTTGTGAATTTGAAATTCTCAAATAAACAATTTAGAATTAATAATTTCAAATTATTAACTATACTTCAATTTGAAGTTGTGAATTTGAAATTCTCAAATAAACAATTTAGAATTAATAATTTCAAATTATTAACTATACTTCAATTTGAAGTTGTGAATTTGAAATTCTCAAATAAACAATTTAGAATTAATAATTTCAAATTATTAACTATACTTCAATTTGAAGTTGTGAATTTGAAATTCTCAAATAAACAATTTAGAATTAATAATTTCAAATTATTAACTATACTTCAATTTGAAGTTGTGAATTTGAAATTCTCAAATAAACAATTTAGAATTAATAATTTAAAATTTATTAACTATACTTCAATTTGAAGTTGTGAATTTGAAATTCTCAAATAAACAATTTAGAATTAATAATTACAAATTGTTAACTATACTTCAATTTGAAGTTGTGAATTTGAAATTCTCAAATAAACAATTTAGAATTAATAATTACAAATTGTTAACTATACTTCAATTTGAAGTTGTGAATTTGAAATTCTCAAATAAACAATTTAGAATTAATAATTTCAAATTATTAACTATACTTCAATTTGAAGTTGTGAATTTGAAATTCTCAAATAAACAATTTAGAATTAATAATTACAAATTGTTAACTATACTTCAATTTGAAGTTGTGAATTTGAAATTCTCAAATAAACAATTTAGAATTAATAATTACAAATTGTTAACTATACTTCAATTTGAAGTTGTGAATTTGAAATTCTCAAATAAACAATTTAGAATTAATAATTTCAAGTTATTAACTATACTTCAATTTGAAGTTGTGAATTTGAAATTCTCAAATAAACAATTTAGAATTAATAATTACAAATTATTAACTTATTTTCAATTTGAAGTTGTGAATTTGAAATTCTCAAATAAACAATTTAGAATTAATAATTACAAATTATTAACTATACTTCAATTTGAAGTTGTGAATTTGAAATTCTCAAATAAACAATTTAGAATTAATAATTACAAATTGTTAACTATACTTCAATTTGAAGTTGTGAATTTGAAATTCTCAAATAAACAATTTAGAATTAATAATTACAAATTATTAACTATACTTCAATTTGAAGTTGTGAATTTGAAATTCTCAAATAAACAATTTAGAATTAATAATTTCAAATTATTAACTATACTTCAATTTGAAGTTGTGAATTTGAAATTCTCAAATAAACAATTTAGAATTAATAATTACAAATTGTTAACTATACTTCAATTTGAAGTTGTGAATTTGAAATTCTCAAATAAACAATTTAGAATTAATAATTACAAATTGTTAACTATACTTCAATTTGAAGTTGTGAATTTGAAATTCTCAAATAAACAATTTAGAATTAATAATTTCAAATTATTAACTATACTTCAATTTGAAGTTGTGAATTTGAAATTCTCAAATAAACAATTTAGAATTAATAATTACAAATTATTAACTATACTTCAATTTGAAGTAGTGAATGTGAAATTCTCAAATAAACAATTTAGAATTAATAATTACAAATTGTTAACTATACTTCAATTTGAAGTTGTGAATTTGAAATTCTCAAATAAACAATTTAGAATTAATAATTACAAATTGTTAACTATACTTCAATTTGAAGTTGTAATTTGAAATTCTCAAATAAACAATTTAGAATTAATAATTACAAATTGTTAACTATACTTCAATTTGAAGTTGTGAATTTGAAATTCTCAAATAAACAATTTAGAATTAATAATTCAAATTATTAACTATACTTCAATTTGAAGTTGTGAATTTGAAATTCTCAAATAAACAATTTAGAATTAATAATTACAAATTGTTAACTATACTTCAATTTGAAGTTGTGAATTTGAAATTCTCAAATAAACAATTTAGAATTAATAATTACAAATTGTTAACTATACTTCAATTTGAAGTTGTGAATTTGAAATTCTCAAATAAACAATTTAGAATTAATAATTACAAATTGTTAACTATACTTCAATTTGAAGTTGTGAATTTGAAATTCTCAAATAAACAATTTAAATTAATAATTTCAAATTATTAACTATACTTCAATTTGAAGTTGTGAATTTGAAATTCTCAAATAAACAATTTAAATTAATAATTACAAATTGTTAACTATACTTCAATTTGAAGTTGTGAATTTGAAATTCTCAAATAAACAATTTAGAATTAATAATTACAAATTGTTAACTATACTTCAATTTGAAGTTGTGAATTTGAAATTCTCAAATAAACAATTTAGAATTAATAATTTCAAATTATTAACTATACTTCAATTTGAAGTTGTGAATTTGAAATTCTCAAATAAACAATTTAAATTAATAATTACAAATTGTTAACTATACTTCAATTTGAAGTTGTGAATTTGAAATTCTCAAATAAACAATTTAGAATTAATAATTACAAATTGTTAACTATACTTCAATTTGAAGTTGTGAATTTGAAATTCTCAAATAAACAATTTAGAATTAATAATTACAAATTGTTAACTATACTTCAATTTGAAGTTGTGAATTTGAAATTCTCAAATAAACAATTTAGAATTAATAATTAAAAGTTATTAACTATACTTCAATTTGAAGTTGTGAATTTGAAATTCTCAAATAAACAATTTAGAATTAATAATTACAAATTGTTAACTATACTTCAATTTGAAGTTGTAATTTGAAATTCTCAAATAAACAATTTAGAATTAATAATTACAAATTGTTAACTATACTTCAATTTGAAGTTGTGAATTTGAAATTCTCAAATAAACAATTTAGAATTAATAATTTCAAATTATTAACTATACTTCAATTTGAAGTTGTGAATTTGAAATTCTCAAATAAACAATTTAGAATTAATAATTACAAATTGTTAACTATACTTCAATTTGAAGTTGTGAATTTGAAATTCTCAAATAAACAATTTAGAACTAATAATTACAAATTGTTAACTATACTTCAATTTGAAGTTGTGAATTTAAAATTTTCAAATAAACAATTTAGAACTGATAATTACAAATTGTTAACTATACTTCAATTTGAAGTTGTGAATTTGAAATTCTCAAATAAACAATTTAGAATTAATAATTTACAAATTATTAAATATACTTCAATTTGAAGTTGTGAATTTGAAATTCTCAAATAAACAATTTAGAATTAATAATTACAAATTGTTAACTATACTTCAATTTGAAGTTGTGAATTTGAAATTCTCAAATAAACAATTTAGAACTAATAATTACAAATTGTTAACTATACTTCAATTTGAAGTTGTGAATTTGAAATTCTCAAATAACAATTTAGAATTAATAATTTCAAATTATTAACTATACTTCAATTTGAAGTTGTGAATTTGAAATTCTCAAATAAACAATTTAGAATTAATAATTGAAATTATTAAATATACTTCAATTTGAAGTTGTGAATTTGAAATTCTCAAATAAACAATTTAGAATTAATAATTTTAAATTATTAACTATACTTCAATTTGAAGTTGTGAATTTGAAATTCTCAAATAAACAATTTAGAATTAATAATTACAAATTATTAACTATACTTCAATTTGAAGTTGTGAATTTGAAATTCTCAAATAAACAATTTAGAATTAATAATTCAAATTTTAACTATACTTCAATTTGAAGTTGTGAATTTGAAATTCTCAAATAAACAATTTAGAATTAATAATTACAAATTGTTAACTATACTTCAATTTGAAGTTGTGAATTTGAAATTCTCAAATAAACAATTTAGAACTAATAATTACAAATTGTTAACTATACTTCAATTTGAAGTTGTGAATTTGAAATTCTCAAATAAACAATTTAGAATTAATAATTACAAATTGTTAACTATACTTCAATTTGAAGTTGTGAATTTGAAATTCTCAAATAAACAATTTAGAATTAATAATTACAAATTGTTAACTATACTTCAATTTGAAGTTGTGAATTTGAAATTCTCAAATAAACAATTTAGAACTAATAATTACAAATTGTTAACTATACTTCAATTTGAAGTTGTGAATTTGAAATTCTCAAATAAACAATTTAGAACTAATAATTACAAATTGTTAACTATACTTCAATTTGAAGTTGTGAATTTGAAATTCTCAAATAAACAATTTAGAATTAATAATTACAAATTGTTAACTATACTTCAATTTGAAGTTGTGAATTTGAAATTCTCAAATAAACAATTTAGAATTAATAATTCAAATTATTAACTATACTTCAATTTGAAGTTGTGAATTTGAAATTCTCAAATAAACAATTTAGAACTGATAATTACAAATTGTTAACTATACTTCAATTTGAAGTTGTGAATTTGAAATTCTCAAATAAACAATTTAGAATTAATAATTACAAATTGTTAACTATACTTCAATTTGAAGTTGTGAATTTAAATTCTCAAATAAACAATTTAGAACTGATAATTACAAATTGTTAACTATACTTCAATTTGAAGTTGTGAATTTGAAATTCTCAAATAAACAATTTAAATTAATAATTTCAAATTGTTAACTATTCTTCAATTTGAAGTTGTGAATTTGAAATTCTCAAATAAACAATTTAGAATTAATAATTACAAATTGTTAACTATACTTCAATTTGAAGTTGTGAATTTGAAATTCTCAAATAAACAATTTAGAATTAATAATTACAAATTGTTAACTATACTTCAATTTGAAGTTGTGAATTTGAAATTCTCAAATAAACAATTTAGAATTAATAATTTCAAGTTATTAACTATACTTCAATTTGAAGTTGTGAATTTGAAATTCTCAAATAAACAATTTAGAATTAATAATTACAAATTGTTAACTATACTTCAATTTGAAGTTGTGAATTTGAAATTCTCAAATAAACAATTTAGAATTAATAATTTCAAATTATTAACTATACTTCAATTTGAAGTTGTGAATTTGAAATTCTCAAATAAACAATTTAGAATTAATAATTACAAATTGTTAACTATACTTCAATTTGAAGTTGTGAATTTGAAATTCTCAAATAAACAATTTAAATTAGTAATTACAAATTGTTAACTATACTTCAATTTGAAGTTGTGAATTTGAAATTCTCAAATAAACAATTTAAATTATAATTCAAATTGTTAACTATACTTCAATTTGAAGTTGAGAATTTGAAATTCTCAAATAAACAATTTAAAAGTAATAATTACAAATTGTTAACTATACTTCAATTTGAAGTTGTGAATTTGAAATTCTCAAATAAACAATTTAGAACTGATAATTACAAATTGTTAACTATACTTCATTTTGAAGTTGTGAATTTGAAATTTATAAATAAACAATTTAGAATTAATAATTTCAAATTATTAACTATACTTCAATTTGAAGCTGTGAATTTGAAATTCTCAAATAAACAATTTAGAATTATTAATTACAAATTGTTAACTACACTTCAATTTGAAGTTGTGAATTTAAAATTCTCAAATAAACAATTTAAAACTGATAATTCCAAAATGTTAACTATACTTCAATTTGAAGTTGTGAATTTGAAATTCTCAAATAAACAATTTAGAATTAATAATTACAAATTCTTAACTATACTTGACTTTGAAGTTGTGAATTTGAAATTCTCAAATAAACAATTTAGAACTGATAATTACAAATTATTAACTATACTTCAATTTGAAGTTGTGAATTTAAAATTCTCAAATAAACAAGTTAGAATTAAGAATTACAAATTGTTAACTATACTTCAATTTGAAGATGTGAATTTAAATATCTCAAATAATTAATTTAGAACTGATAATTACAAATTGTTAACTATACTTCAATTTGAAGTTGTGATTTTAAATTTTCAAATAAACAATTTAGAACTGATAATTACAAATTGTTAACTATACTTCAATTTGAAGTTGTGAATTTGAAATTCTCAAATAAACAATTTAGAATTAATAATTACAAATTGTTAACTATACTTCAATTTGAAGTTGTGAATTTGAAATTCTCAAATAAACAATTTAGAATTAATAATTTCAAGTTATTAACTATACTTCAATTTGAAGTTGTGAATTTGAAATTCTTAAATAAACAATTTAGAATTAATAATTACAAATTGTTAACTATACTTCAATTTGAAGTTGTGAATTTGAAATTCTCAAATAAACAATTTAGAATTAATAATTTCAAGTTATTAACTATACGTCAATTTGAAGTTGTGAATTTGAAATTCTCAAATAAACAATTTAGAATTAATAATTACAAATTGTTAACTATACTTCAATTTGAAGTTGTGAATTTGAAATTCTCAAATAAACAATTTAGAATTTATAATTACAAATTGTTAACTATACTTCAATTTGAAGTTGTGAATTTGAAATTCTCAAATAAACAATTTAGAATTAATAATTTCAAATTATTAACTATACTTCAATTTGAAGTTGTGAATTTGAAATTCTCAAATAAACAATTTAGAATTAATAATTACAAATTGTTAACTATTTTTAAATTTGAAGTTGTTAATTTGAAATTCTCAAATAAACAATTTAGAATTTATAATTACAAATTGTTAACTATACTTCAATTTGAAGTTGTGAATTTGAAATTCTCAAATAAACAATTTAGAATTAATAATTTAAAATTATTAACTATACTTCAAATTGAAGTTGTGAATTTATAATTCTCAAATAAACAATTTAGAATTAATAATTACAAATTGTTAACTATACTTCAATTTGAAGTTTGAATTTGAAATTCTCAAATAAACAATTTAGAATTAGTAATTACAAATTGTTAACTATACTTCAATTAGAAGTTGAGAATTTGAAATTCTCAAATAAACAATTTAAAAGTAATAATTACAAATTGTTAACTATACTTCAATTTGAAGTTGTGAATTTGAAATTCTCAAATATACAATTTAGAACTGATAATTACAAATTGTTAACTATACTTCATTTTGAAGTTGTGAATTTGAAATTTATAAATAAACAATTTAGAATTAATAATTTCAAATTATTAACTATACTTCAATTTGAAGTTGTGAATTTGAAATTCTCAAATAAACAATTTAGAATTATTAATTACAAATTGTTAACTACACTTCAATTTGAAGTTTGAATTTAAAATTCTCAAATAAACAATTTAAAACTGATAATTCCAAATTGTTAACTATACTTCAATTTGAAGTTGTGAATTTGAAATTCTCAAATAAACAATTTAGAATTAATAATTACAAATTCTTAACTATACTTCACTTTAAAGTTGTGAATTTGAAATTCTCAAATAAACAATTTAGAACTGATAATTACAAATTATTAACTATACTTCAATTTGAGTTGTGAATTTAAAATTCTCAAATAAACAAGTTAGAATTAAAATTACAAATTGTTAACTATACTTCAATTTGAAGATGTGAATTTAAATATCTCAAATAATTAATTTAGAACTGATAATTACAAATTGTTAACTATACTTCAATTTAAGTTGTGATTTTAAATTTTCAAATAAACAATTTAGAACTAATAATTTTAAATTATAAACTATACTTCAATTTGAAGTTGTGAATTTGAAATTCTCAAATAAACAATTTAGAATTAATAATTTCAAATTATTAACTATACTTCAATTTGAAGTTGTGAATTTGAAATTCTCAAATAAACAATTTAGAATTAATAATTACAAATTGTTAAGTATTCTTCAATTTGAAGTTGTGAATTTGAAATTCTCAAATAAACAATTTAGAATTAATAATTACAAATTATTAACTATACTTCAATTTGAAGTTGTGAATTTGAAATTCTCAAATAAACAATTTAGAATTAATAATTACAAATTGTTAACTATACTTCAATTTGAAGTTGTGAATTTGAAATTCTCAAATAAACAATTTAGAATTAATAATTACAAATTGTTAACTATACTTCAATTTGAAGTTGTGAATTTGAAATTCTCAAATAAACAATTTAGAATTAATAATTACAAATTGTTAACTATACTTCAATTTGAAGTTGTGAATTTGAAATTCTCAAATAAACAATTTAGAATTAATAATTACAAATTATTAACTATACTTCAATTTGAAGTTGTGAATTTGAAATTCTCAAATAAACAATTTAGAATTAATAATTACAAATTGTTAACTATACTTCAATTTGAAGTTGTGAATTTGAAATTCTCAAATAAACAATTTAGAATTAATAATTACAAATTATTAACTATACTTCAATTTGAAGTTGTGAATTTGAAATTCTCAAATAAACAATTTAGAATTAATAATTACAAATTGTTAACTATACTTCAATTTGAAGTTGTGAATTTGAAATTCTCAAATAAACAATTTAGAATTAATAATTACAAATTGTTAACTATACTTCAATTTGAAGTTGTGAATTTGAAATTCTCAAATAAACAATTTAGAATTAATAATTACAAATTGTTAACTATACTTCAATTTGAAGTTGTGAATTTGAAATTCTCAAATAAACAATTTAGAATTAATAATTACAAATTGTTAACTATACTTCAATTTGAAGTTGTGAATTTGAAATTCTCAAATAAACAATTTAGAATTAATAATTACAAATTGTTAACTATACTTCAATTTGAAGTTGTGAATTTGAAATTCTCAAATAAACAATTTAGAATTAATAATTACAAATTGTTAACTATACTTCAATTTGAAGTTGTGAATTTGAAATTCTCAAATAAACAATTTAGAATTAATAATTACAAATTGTTAACTATACTTCAATTTGAAGTTGTGAATTTGAAATTCTCAAATAAACAATTTAGAATTAATAATTACAAATTGTTAACTATACTTCAATTTGAAGTTGTGAATTTGAAATTCTCAAATAAACAATTTAGAATTAATAATTACAAATTGTTAACTATACTTCAATTTGAAGTTGTGAATTTGAAATTCTCAAATAAACAATTTAGAATTAATAATTTCAAATTATTAACTATACTTCAATTTGAAGTTGTGAATTTGAAATTCTCAAATAAACAATTTAGAATTAATAATTACAAATTGTTAACTATACTTCAATTTGAAGTTGTGAATTTGAAATTCTCAAATAAACAATTTAGAATTAATAATTACAAATTGTTAACTATACTTCAATTTGAAGTTGTGAATTTGAAATTCTCAAATAAACAATTTAGAATTAATAATTACAAATTGTTAACTATACTTCAATTTGAAGTTGTGAATTTGAAATTCTCAAATAAACAATTTAGAATTAATAATTACAAATTTTAACTATACTTCAATTTGAAGTTGTGAATTTGAAATTCTCAAATAAACAATTTAGAATTAATAATTTCAAATTATTAACTATACTTCAATTTGAAGTTGTGAATTTGAAATTCTCAAATAAACAATTTAGAATTAATAATTACAAATTGTTAACTATACTTCAATTTGAAGTTGTGAATTTGAAATTCTCAAATAAACGATTTAGAACTAATAATTACAAATTGTTAACTATACTTCAATTTGAAGTTGTGAATTTGAAATTCTCAAATAAACAATTTAGAACTAATAATTTCAAATTATTAACTATACTTCAATTTGAAGTTGTGAATTTGAAATTCTCAAATAAACAATTTAGAATTAATAATTACAAATTGTTAACTATACTTCAATTTGAAGTTGTGAATTTGAAATTCTCAAATAAACAATTTAGAATTAATAATTACAAATTGTTAACTATACTTCAATTTGAAGTTGTGAATTTGAAGTTCTCAAATAAACAATTTAGAACTAATAATTTCAAATTGTTAACTATACTTTAATTTGAAGTTGTGAATTTGAAATTCTCAAATAAACAATTTAGAATTAATAATTACAAATTGTTAACTATACTTCAATTTGAAGTTGTGAATTTGAAATTCTCAAATAAACAATTTAGAATTAATAATTACAAATTGTTAACTATACTTCAATTTGAAGTTGTGAATTTGAAATTCTCAAATAAACAATTTAGAATTAATAATTTCAAATTATAACTATACTTCAATTTGAAGTTGTGAATTTGAAATTCTCAAATAAACAATTTAGAATTAATAATTACAAATTGTTAACTAACTTCAATTTGAAGTTGTGAATTTAAATTCTCAAATAAACAATTTAAAACTGATAATTCCAAATTGTTAACTATACTTCAATTTGAAGTTGTGAATTTGAAATTCTCAAATAAACAATTTAGAATGATAATTACAAATTGTTAACTATACTTCAATTTGAAGTTGTGAATTTGAAATTCTCAAATAAACAATTTAGAATTAATAATTACAAATTATTAACTATACTTCAATTTGAAGTTGTGAATTTAAATTCTCAAATAAACAATTTAGAATTAATAATTACAAATTGTTAACTATACTTCAATTTGAAGTTGTGAATTTGAAATTCTCAAATAAACAATTTAGAATTAATAATTACAAATTGTTAACTATACTTCAAATTAAAGTTGTGAATTTGAAATTCTCAAATAAACAATTTAGAATTAGTAATTACAAATTGTTAACTATACTTCAATTTGAAGTTTAGAATTTGAAATTCTCAAATAAACAATTTAAAAGTAATAATTACAAATTTTTAACTATACTTCAATTTGAAGTTGTGAATTTGAAATTCTCTAATAAACAATTTAGAACTGATAATTACAAATTGTTAACTATACTTCATTTTGAAGTTGTGAATTTGAAATTTATAAATAAACAATTTAGAATTAATAATTTCAAATTATTAACTATACTTCAATTTGAAGCTGTGAATTTGAAATTCTCAAATAAACAATTTAGAATTATTAATTACAAATTGTTAACTACACTTCAATTTGAAGTTGTGAATTTAAAATTCTCAAATAAACAATTTAAAACTGATAATTCCAAATTGTTAACTATACTTCAATTTGAAGTTGTGAATTTGAAATTCTCAAATAAACAATTTAGAATTAATAATTACAAATTATTAACTATACTTCACTTTGAAGTTGTGAATTTGAAATTCTCAAATAAACAATTTAGAACTGATAATTACAAATTATTAACTATACTTCAATTTGAAGATGTGAATTTAAATATCTCAAATAAACAAGTTAAATTAAAATTACAAATTGTTAACTATACTTCAATTTGAAGATGTGAATTTAAATATCTCAAATAATTAATTTAGAACTGATAATTACAAATTGTTAACTATACTTCAATTTGTAGTTGTGATTTTAAATTTTTCAAATAAACAATTTAGAACTGATAATTACAAATTGTTAATTATACTTCAATTTGAAGTTGTGAATTTGATATTCTCAAATAAACAATTTAGAATTAACAATTACAATTTGTTAACTATACTTCAATTTGAAGTTGAGAATATGAAATTCTGAAATAAACAATTTAGAATTAATAATTACAAATTGTTAACTATACTTCAATTTGAAGTTGTGAATTTGAAATTCTCAAATAAACAATTTAGAACTGATAATTACAAATTGTTAACTATACTTCAATTTGAAGTTGTGAATTTGAAATTCTCAAATAAACAATTTAGAATTAATAATTTCAAACTATTAACTATACTTCAATTTGAAGTTGTGAATTTGAAATTCTCAAATAAACAATTTAGAATTAATAATTACAAATTGTTAACTATACTTCAATTTGAAGTTGTGAATTTGAAATTCTCAAATAAACAATTTAGAATTAATAATTACAAATTGTTAACTATACTTCAATTTGAAGTTGTGAATTTGAAATTCTCAAATAAACAATTTAGAATTAATAATTTCAAATTATTAACTATACTTCAATTTGAAGTTGTGAATTTAAAATTCTCAAATAAACAATTTAGAATTATAATTACAAATTGTTAACTATACTTCAATTTGAAGTTGTGAATTTGAAATTCTCAAATAAACAATTTAGAATTAATAATTACAAATTGTTAACTATACTTCAATTTGAAGTTGTGAATTTGAAATTCTCAAATAAACAATTTAGAATTAATAATTACAAATTGTTAACTATACTTCAATTTGAAGTTGTGAATTTAAATTCTCAAATAAACAATTTAGAATTAATAATTACAAATTGTTAACTATACTTCAATTTGAAGTTGTGAATTTGAAATTCTCAAATAAACAATTTAGAATTAATAATTACAAATTGTTAACTATACTTCAATTTGAAGTTGTGAATTTGAAATTCTCAAATAAACAATTTAGAACTGATAATTACAAATTGTTAACTATACTTCAATTTGAAGTTGTGAATTTGAAATTCTCAAATAAACAATTTAGAATTAATAATTACAAATTGTTAACTATACTTCAATTTGAAGTTGTGAATTTGAAATTCTCAAATAAACAATTTAGAATTAATAATTACAAATTGTTAACTATACTTCAATTTGAAGTTGTGAATTTGAAATTCTCAAATAAACAATTTAGAATTAATAATTCAAATTATTAACTATACTTCAATTTGAAGTTGTGAATTTGAAATTCTCAAATAAACAATTTAGAATTAATAATTACAAATTATTAACTATACTTCAATTTGAAGTTGTGAATTTAAATTCTCAAATAAACAATTTAGAATTAATAATTACAAATTGTTAACTATACTTCAATTTGAAGTTGTGAATTTGAAATTCTCAAATAAACAATTTAGAATTAATAATTACAAATTGTTAACTATACTTCAATTTGAAGTTGTGAATTTGAAATTCTCAAATAAACAATTTAGAATTAATAATTACAAATTGTTAACTATACTTCAATTTGAAGTTGTGAATTTGAAATTCTCAAATAAACAATTTAGAATTAATAATTTCAAATTATTAACTATACTTCAATTTGAAGTTGTGAATTTGAAATTTCAAATAAACAATTTAGAATTAATAATTACAAATTGTTAACTATACTTCAATTTGAAGTTGTGAATTTAATATTCTCAAATAAACAATTTAGAATTAATAATTACAAATTGTTAACTATTCTTCAATTTGAAGTTGTGAATTTGAAATTCTCAAATAAACAATTTAGAACTGATAATTACAAATTGTTAACTATACTTCAATTTGAAGTTGTGAATTTGAAACTCTCAAATAAACAATTTAGAATTAATAATTTCAAACTATTAACTATACTTCAATTTGAAGTTGTGAATTTGAAATTTTCAAATAAACAATTTAGAATTAATAATTACAAATTGTTAACTATACTTCAATTTGAAGTTGTGAATTTGAAATTCTCAAATAAACAATTTAGAACTGATAATTACAAATTGTTAACTATACTTCATTTTGAAGTTGTGAATTTGAAATTCTCAAATAAACAATTTAGAATTAATAATTACAAATTGTTAACTATACTTCAATTTGAAGTTGTGAATTTGAAATTCTCAAATAAACAATTTAGAATTAATAATTTCAAATTATTAACTATACTTCAATTTGAAGTTGTGAATTTGAAATTCTCAAATAAACAATTTAGAATTAATAATTTCAAATTATTAACTATACTTCAATTTGAAGTTGTGAATTTGAAATTCTCAAATAAACAATTTAGAACTGATAATTACAAATTGTTAACTATACTTCAATTTGAAGTTGTGAATTTGAAATTCTCAAATAAACAATTTAGAATAATAATTACAAATTGTTAACTATACTTCAATTTGAAGTTGTGAATTTGAAATTCCAAATAAATAATTTAGAACTGATAATTACAAATTGTTAACTATACATCAATTTGAAGTTGTGAATTTGAAATTCTCAAATAAACAATTTAGAATTAATAATTCAAATTTTAACTATACTTAATTTGAAGTTGTGAATTTGAAATTCTCAAATAAACAATTTAGAATTAATAATTACAAATTGTTAACTATACTTCAATTTGAAGTTGTGAATTTGAATTCTCAAATAAACAATTTAGAATTAATAATTTCAAATTTTAACTATACTTCAATTTGAAGTTGTGAATTTGAAATTCTCAAATAAACAATTTAGAATTAATAATTACAAGTTATTAACTATACTTCAATTTGAAGTTGTGAATTTGAAATTATCAAATAAACAATTTAGAATTAATAATTCAAATTTTAACTATACTTCAATTGAAGTTGTGAATTTGAAATTCCAAATAAACAATTTAGAATTAATAATTACAAATTGTTAACTATACT
Organism: Lycocerus yunnanus; assembly: GCA_036346125.1. Taxonomy (NCBI): domain Eukaryota; kingdom Metazoa; phylum Arthropoda; class Insecta; order Coleoptera; family Cantharidae; genus Lycocerus; species Lycocerus yunnanus. Next base: position 2,939 of record JARFIX010000472.1, on the reverse strand, counting down.
TCAATTTGAAGTTGTGAATTTGAAATTCTCAAATAAACAATTTAGAATTAATAATTACAAATTATTAACTATACTTCAATTTGAAGTTGTGAATTTGAAATTTCAAATAAACAATTTAGAATTAATATTTCAAATTATTAACTATACTTCAATTTGAAGTTGTGAATTTGAAATTCTCAAATAAACAATTTAGAATTAATAATTACAAATTGTTAACTATACTTCAATTTGAAGTTGTGAATTTGAAATTCTCAAATAAACAATTTAGAACTGATAATTACAAATTGTTAACTATACTTCAATTTGAAGTTGTAATTTGAAATTCTCAAATAAACAATTTAGAATTGATAATTACAAATTGTTAACTATACTTCAATTTGAAGTTGTGAATTTGAAATTCTCAAATAAACAATTTAGAACTGATAATTACAAATTGTTAACTATACTTCAATTTGAAGTTGTGAATTTAAAATTCTCAAATAAACAATTTAGAACTGATAATTACAAATTGTTAACTATACTTCAATTTGAAGTTGTGAATTTGAAATTCTCAAATAAACAATTTAGAACTGATAATTACAAATTGTTAACTATACTTCAATTTGAAGTTGTGAATTTGAAATTCTCAAATAAACAATTTAGAATTATTAATTACAAATTGTTAACTATACTTCAATTTGAAGTTGTGAATTTGAAATTCTCAAATAAACCATTTAGAATTAATAATTACAAATTGTTAACTATACTTCAATTTGAAGTGTGAATTTAAATTCTCAAATAATTATTTTAGAAGCTGATAATTACAAATTGTTAACTATACTTCAATTTGAAGTTGTGAATTTAAATTTCAAATAAACAATTTAGAACTGATAATTACAAATTGTTAATTATACTTCAATTTGAAGTTGTGAATTTGATATTCTCAAATAAACAATTTAGAATTAATAATTACAAATTGTTAACTATACTTCAATTTGAAGTTGAAAATTTATGAAATTCTCAAATAAACAATTTAGAATTAATAATTACAAATTGTTAACTATACTTCAATTTGAAGTTGTGAATTTGAAATTCTCAAATAAACAATTTAGAATTAATAATTACAAATTGTTAACTATACTTCAATTTGAAGTTGTGAATTTGAAATTCTCAAATAAACAATTTAGAACTGATAATTACAAATTGTTAACTATACTTCAATTTGAAGTTGTGAATTTGAAATTCTCAAATAAACAATTTAGAATTAATAATTACAAATTGTTAACTATACTTCAATTTGAAGTTGTGAATTTGAAATTCCAAATAAACAATTTAGAACTGATAATTACAAATTGTTAACTATACTCAATTTGAAGTTGTGAATTTGAAATTCTAAATAAACAATTTAGAATAATAATTACAAATTGTTAACTATACTTCAATTTGAAGTTGTGAATTTGAAATTCTCAAATAAACAATTTAGAACTAATAATTACAAATTGTTAACTATACTTCAATTTGAAGTTGTGAATTTGAAATTCTCAAATAAACAATTTAGAATTAATAATTACAAATTATTAACTATACTTAATTTGAAGTTGTGAATTTGAAATTCTCAAATAAACAATTTAGAATTAATAATTACAAATTGTTAACTATACTTCAATTTGAAGTTGTGAATTTGAAATTCTCAAATAAACAATTTAGAATTAATAATTACAAATTGTTAACTATACTTCAATTTGAAGTTGTGAATTTGAAATTCTCAAATAAACAATTTAGAATTAATAATTTCAAATTATTAACTATACTTCAATTTGAAGTTGTGAATTTGAAATTCTCAAATAAACAATTTAGAATTAATAATTTCAAATTATTAACTATACTTCAATTTGAAGTTGTGAATTTGAAATTCTCAAATAAACAATTTAGAATTAATAATTTCAAATTATTAACTATACTTAATTTGAAGTTGTGAATTTGAAATTCTCAAATAAACAATTTAGAACTATAATTACAAATTGTTAACTATACTTCAATTTGAAGTTGTGAATTTGAAATTCTTAAATAAACAATTTAGAATAATAATTACAAATTGTTAACTATACTTCAATTTGAAGTTGTGAATTTGAAATTCTCAAATAAACAATTTAGAATAATAATTACAAATTGTTAACTATACTCAATTTGAAGTTGTGAATTTGAAATTCTCAAATAAACAATTTAGAATTAATATTTCAAATTTTAACTATACTTTAATTTGAAGTTGTGAATTTGAAATTCTCAAATAAACAATTTAGAATTAATAATTACAAATTATTAACTATACTTCAATTTGAAGTTGTGAATTTGAAATTCTCAAATAAACAATTTAGAATTAATAATTTCAAATTGTTAGCTATACTTCAATTTGAAGTTGTGAATTTGAAATTCTCAAATAAACAATTTAGAATTAATAATTACAAATTTTTAACTATACTTCAATTTGAAGTTGTGAATTTGAAATTCTCAAATAAACAATTTAGAATTAATAATTTCAAATTATTAACTATACTTCAATTTGAAGTTGTGAATTTGAAATTCTCAAATAAACAATTTAGAATTAATAATTACAAATTGTTAACTATACTTCAATTTGAAGTTGTGAATTTGAAATTCTCAAATAAACAATTTAGAACTAATAATTACAAATTGTTAACTATACTTCAATTTGAAGTTGTGAATTTGAAATCTCAAATAAACAATTTAGAATTAATAATTACAAATTGTTAACTATACTTCAATTTGAAGTTGTGAATTTGAAATTCTAAATAAACAATTTAGAATTAATAATTCAAATTTTAACTATACTTCAATTTGAAGTTGTGAATTTGAAATTCTCAAATAAACAATTTAGAATTAATAATTACAAATTATTAACTATACTTCAATTTGAAGTTGTGAATTTGAAATTCTCAAAT
>JARFIX010000471.1:0-36057 GCA_036346125.1 Lycocerus yunnanus | reverse complement strand
GAATTTCAAATTCACAACTTCAAATTGAAGTATAGTTAATAACTTGAAATTATTAATTCTAAATTGTTTATTTGTGAATTTCAAATTCCCGACTTCAAGTTGAAGTATAGTTAAGAATTTGAAATTATTAATTCTAAATTGTATATTTGAGAATTTCAAATTCACAACTTCAAATTGAAGTATAGTTAACAATTTGTAATTACTAATTCTAAATTTTTATTTGAGAATTTCAAATTCACAACTTCAAATTGAAGTATAGTTAACAATTTGTAATTATCAGTTCTAAATTGTTTATTTAAAAATTTCAAATACTCAACTTCAAATTAAAGTATAGTTAACAATTAGTAATTATTAATTCTAAATTGTTTACTTGAGAATTTCAAATTCACAACTTCAAATTGAAGTATAGTTAACAATTTGTAATTACTTATTCTATATTGTTTATTTGAGAATTTCAAATTCACAACTTCAAATTGAAGTATAGTTAACAATTTGTAATTATTAATTCTAAATTGTTTATTTGAGAATTTCAAATTCACAACTTCAAATTGAAGTATAGTTAACAATTTGTAATTATCAGTTCTAAATTGTATATTTGAGAATTTCAAATTCACAACTTCAAATTGAAGTATAGTTAACAATTTGAAAGTATTAATTCTAAATTGTTTATTTGAGAATTTCAAATTCACAACTTCAAATTGAAGTATAGTTAACAATTTGTAATTATCAGTTTTAAATTGTTTATTTGAGAATTTTAAATTCACAACTTCAAATTGATGTATAGTTAACAATTTGTAATTATCAGTTCTAAATTATTTATTTGAGAATTTCAAATTCACAACTTCAAATTGAAGTATAGTTAACAATTTGTAATTATTACTTCTAAATTGTTTATATGAGAATTTCAAATTCACAACTTCAAATTAAAGTATAGTTAACAATTTGTAATTATCAGTTCTAAATTGTTTATTTAAAAATTCAAATACTCAACTTCAAATTAAAGTATAGTTAACAATTAGTAATTATTAATTCTAAATTGTTTACTTGAGAATTTCAAATTCACAACTTCAAATTGAAGTATAGTTAACAATTTGTAATTACATATTCTATATTGTTTATTTGAGAATTTCAAATTCACAACTTCAAATTGAAGTATAGTTAACAATTTGTAATTATTAATTCTAAATTGTTTATTTGAGAATTTCAAATTCACAACTTCAAATTGAAGTATAGTTAACAATTTGTAATTATCAGTTCTAAATTGTATATTTGAGAATTTCAAATTCACAACTTCAAATTGAAGTATAGTTAACAATTTGAAAGTATTAATTCTAAATTGTTTATTTGAGAATTTCAAATTCACAACTTCAAATTAAAGTATAGTTAACAATTTGTAATTATTAATTCTAAATTGTTTATTTGAGAGATTCAAATTCACAACTTCAAATTGAAGTATAGTTAACAATTTGTAATTATCAGTTCTAAATTGTTTATTTGAGAATTTCTAATTCACAACTTCAAATTGAATTATAGTTAATAATTTTAAAGTATTAATTCTAAATTGTTTATTTGAGAATTTCAAATACACAACTTCAAATTGAAGTATAGTTAATAACTTGAAATTATTAGTTCTAAATTGTTTATTTGAGAATTTCAAATTCACAACTTCAAATTGAAAGTATAGTTAACAATTTGTAATTATCAGTTCTAAATTGTTTATTTGAGAATATCAAATTCACAACTTCAAATTGAAGTATAGTTAACAATTTGTAATTATCAGTTCTAAATTGTTTATTTGAGAATTTCAAATTCACAACTTCAAATTGAAGTATAGTTAACAATTTGTAATTATTAATTCTAAATTGTTTATTTGAGAATTTCAAATTCACAACTTCAAATTAAAGTATAGTTAACAATTTGTAATTACTAATTCTAAATTGTTTATTTGAGAATTTCAAATTCACAACTTCAATTTGAAGTATAGTTAACAATTTGTAATTATCAGTTCTAAATTGTTTATTTGAGAATTTCTAATTCACAACTTCAAATTGAAGTATAGTTAATAATTTGAAAGTATTAATTCTAAATTGTTTATTTAAGAATTTCAAATTCACAACTTCAAATTGAAGTATTGTTAATAACTTGAAATTATTAGTTCTAAATTGTTTATTTGAGAATTTCAAATTCACAACTTGAAATTGAAGTATAGTTAACAATTTGTAATTATTAATTCTAAATTGTTTATTAGAGAATATCAAATTCACAACTTCAAATTGAAGTAATGTTAACAATTTGTAATTATTAATTCTAAATTGTTTATTTGAGAATTTCAAATTCACAACTTCAAATTGAAGTATAGTTAATAATTTGAAATTATTAATTCTAAATTGTTTATTTGAGAATTTCAAATTCACAACTTCAAATTGAAGTATAGTTAATAATTTGTAATTATCAGTTCTAAATTGTTTATTTGAGAATTTCAAATTCACAACTTCAAATTGAAGTATAGTTAACAATTTGTAATTATTATATCTAAATTGTTTATTTGAGAATTTCAAATTCACAACTTCAAATTGAAGTATAGTTAACAATTTGTAATTATCAGTTTTAAATTGTTTATTTGAGAATTTTAAATTCACAACTTCAAATTGAAGTGTAGTTAACAATTTGTAATTAATAATTCTAAATTGTTTATTTGAGAATTTCAAATTCACAACTTCAAATTGAAGTATAGTTAATAATTTGAAATTATTAATTCTAATTTGTTTATTTGGAATTTCAAATTCACAACTTCAAATTGAAGTATAGTTAATAATTTGAAATTATTAATTCTAAATTGTTTATTTATAAATTTCAAATTCACAACTTCAAATGAAAGTATAGTAACAATTTGTAATTATCAATTCTAAATTGTTTATTTGAGAATTTCAAATTCACAACTTCAAATTGAAGTATAGTTTACAATTTGTAATTATCAGTTCTAAACTGTTTATTTGAGTATTTCAAATTCACAACTTCAAATTGAAGTATAGTAAACAATTTGAATTATTAATTCTAAATTGTTTATTTGAGAATTTCAAATTCACAACTTCAAATTGAAGTATAGTTAACAATTTGTAATTATTAATTCTAAATTGTTTATTTGAGAATTTCATATTCTCAACTTCAAATTGAAGTATAGTTAACAATTTGTAATTATTAATTCTAAATTGTTTATTTGAGAATTTCAAATTCACATTTCAAATTGAAGTATAGTTAATAATTTGAAATTATTAATTCTAAATTATTTATTTCAGAATTTTAAATTCACTACTTCATATTGAAGTATAGTTAATAATTTGAAATTATTAATTCTAAATTGTTTATTTGAGAATTTCAAATTCACAACTTCAAATTGAAGTATAGTTAACAATTTGTAATTATCAGTTTTAAATTGTTTATTTGAGAATTTTAAATTCACAACTTCAAATTGAAGTGTAGTTAACAATTTGTAATTAATAATTCTAAATTGTTTATTTGAGAATTTCAAATTCACAACTTCAAATTGAAGTATAGTTAATAATTTGAAATTATTAATTCTAATTTGTTTATTTGAGAATTTCAAATTCACAACTTCAAATTGAAGTATAGTTAATAATTTGAAATTATTAATTCTAAATTGTTTATTTATAAATTTCAAATTCACAACTTCAAATTAAAGTATAGTTAACAATTTGTAATTATCAATTCTAAATTGTTTATTTGAGAATTTCAAATTCACAACTTCAAATTGAAGTATAGTTAACAATTTGTAATTATCAGTTCTAAACTGTTTATTTGAGTATTTCAAATTCACAACTTCAAATTGAAGTATAGTAAACAATTTGTAATTATTAATTCTAAATTGTTTATTTGAGAATTTCAAATTCACAACTTCAAATTGAAGTATAGTTAACAATTTGTAATTATTAATTCTAAATTGTTTATTTGAGAATTTCATATTCTCAACTTCAAATTGAAGTATAGCTAACAATTTGTAATTATTAATTCTAAATTGTTTATTTGAAAATTTTTAATTCACATTTCAAATTAAAGTATAGTTAATAATTTGAAATTATTAATTCTAAATTATTTATTTGAGAATTTTAAATTCACTACTTCATATTGAAGTATAGTTAATAATTTGAAATTATTAATTCTAAATTGTTTATTTGAGAATTTCAAATTCACAACTTCAAATTGAAGTATAGTTAATAACTTGAAATTATTAGTTCTAAATTGTTTATTTGAGAATTTCAAATTCACAACTTCAAATTGAAGTATAGTTAACAATTTGTAATTATTAATTCTAAATTGTTTATTTGAGAATTTCAAATTCACAACTTCAAATTGAAGTATAGTTAACAATTTGTAATTTTAATTCTAAATTGTTTGTTTGAGAATTTCAAGTTCACAACTTTAAATTAAAGTATAGTTAACAATTTGTAATTATTAGTTCTAAATTGTTTATTTGAGAATTTCAAATTCACAACTTCAAATGGAAGAATAGTTAACAATTTGTAATTATTAATTCTAAATTGTTTATTTGCGAATATCAAATTCACAACTTCAAATTGAAGTATAGTTAATAACTTGAAATTATTAGTTCTAAATTGTTTATTTGAGAATTTCAATTCACAACTTCAAATTGAAGTATAGTTAATAATTTGAAAGTATTAATTCTAAATTGTTTATTTGAGAATTTCAAATTCACAACTTCAAATTGTAGTATAGTTAATAACTTGAAATTATTAGTTCTAAATTGTTTATTTGAGAATTTCAAATTCACAACTTCAAATTGAAGTATAGTTAACAATTTGTAATTATTAATTCTAAATTATTTATTTGAGAATTTCAAATTCACAACTTCAAGTTGAAGTATAGTTAACAATTTGTAATTCTTAATTCTAAATTGTTTGTTTGAGAATTTCAAGTTCACAACTTTAAATTAAAGTATAGTTAACAATTTGTAATTATCAGTTCTAAATTGTTTATTTGAGAATTTCAAATTCACAACTTCAAATTGAAGAATAGTTAACAATTTGTAATTATTAATTCTAAATTGTTTATTTGCGAATATCAAATTCACAACTTCAAATTGAAGTATAGTTAATAACTTGAAATTATTAGTTCTAAATTGTTTATTTGAGAATTTCAAATTCACAACTTCAAATTGAAGTATAGTTAACAATTTGTAATTATTAATTCTAAATTGTTTATTTGAGAATTTCAAATTCACAACTTCAAATTGAAGTATAGTTAACAATTTGTAATTCTTAATTCTAAATTGTTTGTTTAAGAATTTCAAGTTCACAACTTTAAATTAAAGTATAGTTAACAATTTGTAATTATCAGTTCTAAATTGTTTATTTGAGAATTTCAAATTCACAACTTCAAATTGAAGTATAGTTAACAATTTGTAATTATTAATTCTAAATTGTTTATTAGAGAATATCAAATTCACAACTTCAAATTGAAGTAATGTTAACAATTTGTAATTATTAATTCTAAATTGTTTATTTGAGAATTTCAAATTCACAACTTCAAATTGAAGTATAGTTAATAATTTGAAATTATTAATTCTAAATTGTTTATTTGAGAATTTCAAATTCACAACTTCAAATTGAAGTATAGTTAATAATTTGAAATTATTAATTCTAATTTGTTTATTTGGGAATTTCAAATTCACAACTTCAAATTGAAGTATAGTTAATAATTTGAAATTATTAATTCTAAATTGTTTATTTATAATTTCAAATTCACAACTTCAAATTAAAGTATAGTTAAAATTTATAATTATCAATTCAAAATTGTTTATTTGAGAATTTCAAATTCACAACTTCAAATTGAAGTATAGTTAACATTTGTAATTATTAATTCTAAATTGTTTATTTGAGAATTTCAAATTCACAACTTCAAATTAAAGTATAGTTAACAATTTGTAATTATTAATTCTAAATTGTTTATTTGAGTATTTCAAATTCACAACTTCAAATTGAAGTATAGTTAATAATTTGAAATTATTAATTCTAAATTGTTTATTTGAGAATTTCAAATTCACAACTTCAAATTGAAGTATAGTTAATAATTTGAAATTATTAATTCTAAATTGTTTATTTATAAATTTCAAATTCACAACTTCAAATTGAAGTATAGTTAACAATTTGTAATTCTTAGTTCTAAATTGTTTATTTGAGAATGTTAAATTCACAACTTTAAATTGAAGTATAGTTAATAATTTGTAATTATTAATTCTAAATTGTTTATTTGAGAATTTCAAATTCACAACTTCAAATTGAAGTATAGTTAATAATTTGAAATTATTAGTTCTAAATTGTTTATTTGAGAATTTCAAATTCACAACTTCAAATTGAAGTATAGTTAACAATTTGTAATTATTAATTCTAAATTGTTTATTTGAGAATTTCAAATTCACAACTTCAAATTGAAGTATAGTTAACAATTTGTAATTATTAATTCTAAATTGTTTATTTGAGAATTTCAAATTCACAACTTCAAATTGAAGTATAGTTAACAATTTGTAATTATTATTCTAAATTGTTTATTTGAGAATTTCAAATTCACAACTTCAAATTGAAGTATAGTTAACAATTTGTAATTATTAATTCTAAATTGTTTATTTGAGAATTTCAAATTCACAACTTCAAATTGAAGTATAGTTAACAATTTGTAATTATCAGTTCTAAATTGTTTATTTGAGAATTTCAAATTCACAACTTCAAATTGAAGTATAGTTAACAATTTGTAATTATTAATTCTAAATTGTTTATTTGAGAATTTCAAATTCACAACTTCAAATTGAAGTATAGTTAATAATTTGAAATTATTAATTCTAAATTGTTTATTTGAGAATTTCAAATTCACAACTTCAAATTGAAGTATAGTTAACAATTTGTAATTATTAATTCTAAATTGTTTATTTGAGAATTTCAAATTCACAACTTCAAATTGAAGTATAGTTAACAATTTGTAATTATTAATTCTAAATTGTTTATTTGAGAATTTCAAATTCACAACTTCAAATTGAAGTATAGTTAACAATTTGTAATTATTAATTCTAAATTGTTTATTTGAGAATTTCAAATTCACAACTTCAAATTGAAGTATAGTTAATAATTTGAAATTATTAATTCTAAATTGTTTATTTGAGAATTTCAAATTCACAACTTCAAATTGAAGTATAGTTAATAATTTGAAATTATTAATTCTAAATTGTTTATTTGAGAATTTCAAATTCACAACTTCAAATTGAAGTATAGTTAATAATTTGAAATTATTAATTCTAAATTGTTTATTTGAGAATTTCAAATTCACAACTTCAAATTGAAGTATAGTTAACAATTTGTAATTATCAATTCTAAATTGTTTATTTGAGAATTTCAAATTCACAACTTCAAATTGAAGTATAGTTAATAATTTGTAATTATCAATTCTAAATTGTTTATTTGAGAATTTCAAATTCACAACTTCAAATTGAAGTATAGTTAACAATTTGTAATTATTAATTCTAAATTGTTTATTTGAGAATTTCAAATTCACAACTTCAAATTGAAGTATAGTTAACAATTTGTAATTATTAATTCTAAATTGTTTATTTGAGAATTTCAAATTCACAACTTCAAATTGAAGTATAGTTAACAATTTGTAATTATTAATTCTAAATTGTTTATTTGAGAATTTCAAATTCACAACTTCAAATTGAAGTATAGTTAACAATTTGTAATTATTAATTCTAAATTGTTTATTTGAGAATTTCAAATTCACAACTTCAAATTGAAGTATAGTTAACAATTTGTAATTATTAGTTCTAAATTGTTTATTTGAGAATTTCAAATTCACAACTTCAAATTGAAGTATAGTTAACAATTTGTAATTATTAATTCTAAATTGTTTATTTGAGAATTTCAAATTCACAACTTCAAATTGAAGTATAGTTAACAATTTGTAATTATTAATTCTAAATTGTTTATTTGAGAATTTCAAATTCACAACTTCAAATTGAAGTATAGTTAACAATTTGTAATTATTAGTTCTAAATTGTTTATTTGAGAATTTCAAATTCACAACTTCAAATTGAAGTATAGTTAACAATTTGTAATTATTAATTCTAAATTGTTTATTTGAGAATTTCAAATTCACAACTTCAAATTGAAGTATAGTTAATAATTTGAAATTATTAATTCTAAATTGTTTATTTGAGAATTTCAAATTCACAACTTCAAATTGAAGTATAGTTAACAATTTGTAATTATTAATTCTAAATTGTTTATTTGAGAATTTCAAATTCACAACTTCAAATTAAGTATAGTTAACAATTTGTAATTATTAATTCTAAATTGTTTATTTGAGAATTTCAAATTCACAACTTCAAATTGAAGTATAGTTAACAATTTGTAATTATTAGTTCTAAATTGTTTATTTGAGAATTTCAAATTCACAACTTCAAATTGAAGTATAGTTAACAATTTGTAATTATTAATTCTAAATTGTTTATTTGAGAATTTCAAATTCACAACTTCAAATTGAAGTATAGTTAACAATTTGTAATTATTAATTCTAAATTGTTTATTTGAGAATTTCAAATTCACAACTTCAAATTGAAGTATAGTTAATAATTTGTAATTATTAATTCTAAATTGTTTATTTGAGAATTTCAAATTCACAACTTCAAATTAAGTATAGTTAACAATTTGTAATTATTAATTCTAAATTGTTTATTTGAGAATTTCAAATTCACAACTTCAAATTGAAGTATAGTTAACAATTTGTAATTTTTCAATTCTAAATTGTTTATTTGAGAATTTCAAATTCACAACTTCAAATTGAAGTATAGTTAACAATTTGTAATTATTAATTCTAAATTGTTTATTTGAGAATTTCAAATTCACAACTTCAAATTGAAGTATAGTTAATAATTTGAAATTATTAATTCTAAATTGTTTATTTGAGAATTTCAAATTCACAACTTCAAATTGAAGTATAGTTAACAATTTGTAATTATTAATTCTAAATTGTTTATTTGAGAATTTCAAATTCACAACTTCAAATTGAAGTATAGTTAATAATTTGAAATTATTAATTCTAAATTGTTTATTTGAGAATTTCAAATTCACAACTTCAAATTGAAGTATAGTTAACAATTTGTAATTATTAATTCTAAATTGTTTATTTGAGAATTTCAAATTCACAACTTCAAATTGAAGTATAGTTAACAATTTGTAATTATTAATTCTAAATTGTTTATTTGAGAATTTCAAATTCACAACTTCAAATTGAAGTATAGTTAACAATTTGTAATTATTAATTCTAAATTGTTTATTTGAGAATTTCAAATTCACAACTTCAAATTGAAGTATAGTTAATAATTTGAAATTATTAATTCTAAATTGTTTATTTGAGAATTTCAAATTCACAACTTCAAATTGAAGTATAGTTAATAATTTGAAATTATTAATTCTAAATTGTTTATTTGAGAATTTCAAATTCACAACTTCAAATTGAAGTATAGTTAACAATTTGTAATTATCAATTCTAAATTGTTTATTTGAGAATTTCAAATTCACAACTTCAAATTGAAGTATAGTTAACAATTTGTAATTATTATTCTAAATTGTTTATTTGAGAATTTCAAATTCACAACTTCAAATTGAAGTATAGTTAACAATTTGTAATTATTAATTCTAAATTGTTTATTTGAGAATTTCAAATTCACAACTTCAAATTGAAGTATAGTTAACAATTTGTAATTATTAATTCTAAATTGTTTATTTGAGAATTTCAAATTCACAACTTCAAATTGAAGTATAGTTAACAATTTGTAATTATTAATTCTAAATTGTTTATTTGAGAATTTCAAATTCACAACTTCAAATTAAGTATAGTTAACAATTTGTAATTATTAATTCTAAATTGTTTATTTGAGAATTTCAAATTCACAACTTCAAATTGAAGTATAGTTAACAATTTGTAATTATTAATTCTAAATTGTTTATTTGAGAATTTCAAATTCACAACTTCAAATTGAAGTATAGTTAACAATTTGTAATTATTAATTCTAAATTGTTTATTTGAGAATTTCAAATTCACAACTTCAAATTGAAGTATAGTTAACAATTTGTAATTATTAATTCTAAATTGTTTATTTGAGAATTTCAAATTCACAACTTCAAATTGAAGTATAGTTAACAATTTGTAATTATTAGTTCTAAATTGTTTATTTGAGAATTTCAAATTCACAACTTCAAATTGAAGTATAGTTAATAATTTGAATATTAATTCTAAATTGTTTATTTGAGAATTTCAAATTCACAACTTCAAATTGAAGTATAGTTAATAATTTGAAATTATTAATTCTAAATTGTTTATTTGAGAATTTCAAATTCACAACTTCAAATTAAGTATAGTTAACAATTTGTAATTATTAATTCTAAATTGTTTATTTGAGAATTTCAAATTCACAACTTCAAATTGAAGTATAGTTAACAATTTGTAATTATTAATTCTAAATTGTTTATTTGAGAATTTCAAATTCACAACTTCAAATTGAAGTATAGTTAACAATTTGTAATTATTAATTCTAAATTGTTTATTTGAGAATTTCAAATTCACAACTTCAAATTGAAGTATAGTTAACAATTTGTAATTATTAATTCTAAATTGTTTATTTGAGAATTTCAAATTCACAACTTCAAATTGAAGTATAGTTAACAATTTGTAATTATTAATTCTAAATTGTTTATTTGAGAATTTCAAATTCACAACTTCAAATTGAAGTATAGTTAACAATTTGTAATTATTAATTCTAAATTGTTTATTTGAGAATTTCAAATTCACAACTTCAAATTGAAGTATAGTTAATAATTTGTAATTATTAATTCTAAATTGTTTATTTGAGAATTTCAAATTCACAACTTCAAATTGAAGTATATTTAATAATTTGAAATTATTAGTTCTAAATTGTTTATTTGAGAATTTCAAATTCACAACTTCAAATTGAAGTATAGTTAACAATTTGTAATTATTAATTCTAAATTGTTTATTTGAGAATTTCAAATTCACAACTTCAAATTGAAGTATAGTTAACAATTTGTAATTATTAATTCTAAATTGTTTATTTGAGAATTTCAAATTCACAACTTCAAATTGAAGTATAGTTAACAATTTGTAATTATTAATTCTAAATTGTTTATTTGAGAATTTCAAATTCACAACTTCAAATTGAAGTATAGTTAATAATTTGTAATTATTAATTCTAAATTGTTTATTTGAGAATTTCAAATTCACAACTTCAAATTGAAGTATAGTTAATAATTTGAAATTATTAATTCTAAATTGTTTATTTGAGAATTTCAAATTCACAACTTCAAATTAAGTATAGTTAATAATTTGTAATTATTAATTCTAAATTGTTTATTTGAGAATTTCAAATTCACAACTTCAAATTAAAGTATAGTTAACAATTTGTAATTATCAGTTCTAAATTGTTTATTTGAGAATTTCAAATTCACAACTTCAAATTGAAGTATAGTTAACAATTTGTAATTATTAATTCTAAATTGTTTATTTGAGAATTTCAAATTCACAACTTCAAATTGAAGTATAGTTAACAATTTGTAATTATCAGTTCTAAATTGTTTATTTGAGAATTTCAAATTCACAACTTCAAATTGAAGTATAGTTAACAATTTGTAATTATTAATTCTAAATTGTTTATTTGAGAATTTCAAATTCACAACTTCAAATTGAAGTATAGTTAACAATTTGTAATTATTAATTCTAAATTGTTTATTTGAGAATTTCAAATTCACAACTTCAAATTGAAGTATAGTTAACAATTTGTAATTTTTCAGTTCTAAATTGTTTATTTGAGAATTTCAAATTCACAACTTCAAATTGAAGTATAGTTAACAATTTGTAATTATTAATTCTAAATTGTTTATTTGAGAATTTCAAATTCACAACTTCAAATTGAAGTATAGTTAATAATTTGAAATTATTAATTCTAAATTGTTTATTTGAGAATTTCAAATTCACAACTTCAAATTGAAGTATAGTTAACAATTTGTAATTATTAATTCTAAATTGTTTATTTGAGAATTTCAAATTCACAACTTCAAATTGAAGTATAGTTAACAATTTGTAATTATTAATTCTAAATTGTTTATTTGAGAATTTCAAATTCACAACTTCAAATTGAAGTATAGTTAACAATTTGTAATTATTAATTCTAAATTGTTTATTTGAGAATTTCAAATTCACAACTTCAAATTGAAGTATAGTTAACAATTTGTAATTATTAATTCTAAATTGTTTATTTGAGAATTTCAAATTCACAACTTCAAATTGAAGTATAGTTAATAATTTGTAATTATTAATTCTAAATTGTTTATTTGAGAATTTCAAATTCACAACTTCAAATTGAAGTATAGTTAACAATTTGTAATTATTAATTCTAAATTGTTTATTTGAGAATTTCAAATTCACAACTTCAAATTGAAGTATAGTTAACAATTTGTAATTATTAATTCTAAATTGTTTATTTGAGAATTTCAAATTCACAACTTCAAATTGAAGTATAGTTAACAATTTGTAATTATTAATTCTAAATTGTTTATTTGAGAATTTCAAATTCACAACTTCAAATTGAAGTATAGTTAACAATTTGTAATTATTAATTCTAAATTGTTTATTTGAGAATTTCAAATTCACAACTTCAAATTGAAGTATAGTTAATAATTTGTAATTATTATTCTAAATTGTTTATTTGAGAATTTCAAATTCACAACTTCAAATTGAAGTATAGTTAATAATTTGAAATTATTAATTCTAAATTGTTTATTTGAGAATTTCAAATTCACAACTTCAAATTGAAGTATAGTTAACAATTTGTAATTATTAATTCTAAATTGTTTATTTGAGAATTTCAAATTCACAACTTCAAATTGAAGTATAGTTAACAATTTGTAATTATTAATTCTAAATTGTTTATTTGAGAATTTCAAATTCACAACTTCAAATTGAAGTATAGTTAACAATTTGTAATTATTAGTTCTAAATTGTTTATTTGAGAATTTCAAATTCACAACTTCAAATTGAAGTATAGTTAACAATTTGTAATTATTAATTCTAAATTGTTTATTTGAGAATTTCAAATTCACAACTTCAAATTGAAGTATAGTTAACAATTTGTAATTATTAATTCTAAATTGTTTATTTGAGAATTTCAAATTCACAACTTCAAATTGAAGTATAGTTAACAATTTGTAATTATTAATTCTAAATTGTTTATTTGAGAATTTCAAATTCACAACTTCAAATTGAAGTATAGTTAACAATTTGTAATTATTAATTCTAAATTGTTTATTTAGAATTTCAAATTCACAACTTCAAATTGAAGTATAGTTAACAATTTGTAATTATAGTTCTAAATTGTTTATTTGAGAATTTCAAATTCACAACTTCAAATTGAAGTATAGTTAACAATTTGTAATTATTAATTCTAAATTGTTTATTTGAGAATATCAAATTCACAACTTCAAATTGAAGTAATGTTAACAATTTGTAATTATTAATTCTAAATTGTTTATTTGAGAATTTCAAATTCACAACTTCAAATTGAAGTATAGTTAATAATTTGAAATTATTAATTCTAAATTGTTTATTTGAGAATTTCAAATTCACAACTTCAAATTGAAGTATAGTTAATAATTTGAAATTATTAATTCAAAATTTTGTTTATTTGAGAATTTCAAATTCACAACTTCAAATTGAAGTATAGTTAATAATTTGAAATTATTAATTCTAAATTGTTTATTTAAATTTCAAATTCACAACTTCAAATTAAGTATAGTTAACAATTTGTAATTATCAATTCTAAATTGTTTATTTGAGAATTTCAAATTCACAACTTCAAATTGAAGTATAGTTAACAATTTGTAATTATCAGTTCTAAATTGTTTATTTGAGATTTCAAATTCACAACTTCAAATTGAAGTATAGTTAACAATTTGTAATTATCAGTTCTAAATTGTTTATTTGAGAATTTCAAATTCACAACTTCAAATTGAAGTATAGTTAACAATTTGTAATTATTAATTCTAAATTGTTTATTTGAGAATTTCAAATTCACAACTTCAAATTGAAGTATAGTTAACAATTTGTAATTATAGTTCTAAATTGTTTATTTGAGAATTTCAAATTCACAACTTCAAATTGAAGTATAGTTAACAATTTGTAATTATTAATTCTAAATTGTTTATTTGAGAATTTCAAATTCACAACTTCAAATTGAAGTATAGTTAACAATTTGTAATTATTAATTCTAAATTGTTTATTTGAGAATTTCAAATTCACAACTTCAAATTGAAGTATAGTTAACAATTTGTAATTATAGTTCTAAATTGTTTATTTGAGAATTTCAAATTCACAACTTCAAATTGAAGTATAGTTAATAATTTGTAATTATTAATTCTAAATTGTTTATTTAAGAATTTCAAATTCACAACTTCAAATTGAAGTATAGTTAATAATTTGAAATTATTATTCTAAATTGTTTATTTGAGAATTTCAAATTCACAACTTCAAATTGAAGTATAGTTAACAATTTGTAATTATTAATTCTAAATTGTTTATTTGAGAATTTCAAATTCACAACTTCAAATTGAAGTATAGTTAACAATTTGTAATTATTAATTCTAAATTGTTTATTTGAGAATTTCAAATTCACAACTTCAAATTGAAGTATAGTTAATAATTTGAAATTATTAATTCTAAATTGTTTATTTGAGAATTTCAAATTCACAACTTCAAATTGAAGTATAGTTAATAATTTGAAATTATTAATTCTAAATTGTTTATTTGAGAATTTCAAATTCACAACTTCAAATTGAAGTATAGTTAATAATTTGAAATTATTAATTCTAAATTGTTTATTTGAAATTTCAAATTCACAACTTCAAATTGAAGTATAGTTAACAATTTGTAATTTTTCAATTCTAAATTGTTTATTTGAGAATTTCAAATTCACAACTTCAAATTGAAGTATAGTTAACAATTTGTAATTATTAAAATTCTTAAATTGTTTAAAATTTTTTGAGAATTTCAAATTCACAACTTCAAATTGAAGTATAGTTAATAATTTGTAATTATTATTCTAAATTGTTTATTTGAGAATATCAAATTCACAACTTCAAATTGAAGTATAGTTAATAACTTGAAATTATTAGTTCTAAATTGTTTATTTGAGAATTTCAAATTCACAACTTCAAATTGAAGTATAGTTAACAATTTGTAATTATTAATTTTAATTGTTTATTTGAGAATTTCAAATTCACAACTTCAAATTGAAGTATAGTTAACAATTTGTAATTCTTAATTCTAAATTGTTTGTTTGAGAATTTCAAGTTCACAACTTTAAATTAAAGTATAGTTAACAATTTGTAATTATCAGTTCTAAATTGTTTATTTGAGAATTTCAAATTCACAACTTCAAATTGAAGTATAGTTAACAATTTGTAATTATTATATCTAAATTGTTTATTTGAGAATTTCAAATTCACAACTTCAAATTGAAGTATAGTTAATAATTTGTAATTCTTAATTCTAAATTGTTTATTTGAGAATTTCAAATTCACAACTTCAAATTAAAGTATAGTTAACAATTTGTAATTATCAGTTCTAAATTGTTTATTTGAGAATTTCAAATTCACAACTTCAAATTGAAGAATAGTTAACAATTTGTAATTATTAATTCTAAATTGTTTATTTGAGAATATCAAATTCACAACTTCAAATTGAAGTATAGTTAACAATTTGTAATTATCAGTTCTAAATTGTTTATTTGAGAATTTCAAATTCACAACTTCAAATTGAAGTATAGTTAACAATTTGTAATTACTAATTCTAAATTGTTTATTTGAGAATTTCAAATTCACAACTTCAATTTGAAGTATAGTTAACAATTTGTAATTATCAGTTCTAAATTGTTTATTTGAGAATTTCTAATTCACAACTTCAAATTGAAGTATAGTTAATAATTTGAAGTATTAATTCTAAATTGTTTATTTAAGAATTTCAAATTCACAACTTCAAATTGAAGTATTGTTAATAACTTGAAATTATTAGTTCTAAATTGTTTATTTGAGAATTTCAAATTCACAACTTGAAATTGAAGTATAGTTAACAATTTGTAATTATTAATTCTAAATTGTTTATTAGAGAATATCAAATTCACAACTTCAAATTGAAGTAATGTTAACAATTTGTAATTATTAATTCTAAATTGTTTATTTGAGATTTTAAATTCACAACTTCAAATTGAAGTATAGTTAATAATTTGAAATTATTAATTCTAAATTTTTTATTTGAGAATTTCAAATTCACAACTTCAAATTGAAGTATAGTTAATAATTTGTAATTATCAGTTCTAAATTGTTTATTTGAGAATTTCAAATTCACAACTTCAAATTGAAGTATAGTTAACAATTTGTAATTATTAATTCTAAATTGTTTATTTGAGAATTTCAAATTCACAACTTCAAATTGAAGTATAGTTAACAATTTGTAATTTTAATTCTAAATTGTTTATTTGAGAATTTCAAATTCACAACTTCAAATTGAAGTATAGTTAACAATTTGTAATTATTAATTCTAAATTGTTTATTTGAGAATTTCAAATTCACAACTTCAATTTGAAGTATAGTTAACAATTTGTAATTATTAATTCTAAATTGTTTATTTGAGAATTTCAAATTCACAACTTCAAATTGAAGTATAGTTAACAATTTGTAATTATTAATTCTAAATTGTTTATTTGAGAATTTCAAATTCACAACTTCAAATTGAAGTATAGTTAACAATTTGTAATTATTAATTCTAAATTGTTTATTTGAGAATTTCAAATTCACAACTTCAAATTGAAGTATAGTTAACAATTTGTAATTATATTCTAAATTGTTTATTTGAGAATTTCAAATTCACAACTTCAAATTGAAGTATAGTTAACAATTTGTAATTATAATTCTAAATTGTTTATTTGAGAATTTCAAATTCACAACTTCAAATTAAGTATAGTTAACAATTTGTAATTATTAGTTCTAAATTGTTTATTTGAGAATTTCAAATTCACAACTTCAAATTGAAGTATAGTTAATAATTTGAAATTATTAATTCTAAATTGTTTATTTGAGAATTTCAAATTCACAACTTCAAATTGAAGTATAGTTAATAATTTGTAATTATAGTTCTAAATTGTTTATTTGAGAATTTCAAATTCACAACTTCAAATTGAAGTATAGTTAACAATTTGTAATTATTAATTCTAAATTGTTTATTAGAGAATATCAAATTCACAACTTCAAATTTAAGTAATGTTAACAATTTGTAATTATTAATTCTAAATTGTTTATTTGAGAATTTCAAATTCACAACTTCAAATTGAAGTATAGTTAATAATTTGAAATTATTAATTCTAAATTTTTATTTGAGAATTTCAAATTCACAACTTCAAATTGAAGTATAGTTAATAATTTGTAATTATCAGTTCTAAATTGTTTATTTGAGAATTTCAAATTCACAACTTCAAATTGTTATTTGAGTAATTTAATTCACAACTTCAAATTAAGTTAGTTAATAATTTAATTTAATTCTAAATTGTTTATTTGAGAATTTCAAATTCACAACTTCAAATTGAAGTATAGTTAACAATTTGTAATTATTAATTCTAAATTGTTTATTTGAGAATTTCAAATTCACAACTTCAAATTAAAGTATAGTTAATAATTTGAAATTATTAATTCTAAATTGTTTATTTGAGAATTTCAAATTCACAACTTCAAATTAAAGTATAGTTAACAATTTGTAATTATCAGTTCTAAATTGTTTATTTGAGAATTTCAAATTCACAACTTCAAATTAAGTATAGTTAACAATTTGTAATTATTAATTCTAAATTGTTTATTTGAGAATTTCAAATTCACAACTTCAAATTGAAGTATAGTTAACAATTTGTAATTATAATTCTAAATTGTTTATTTGAGAATTTCAAATTCACAACTTCAAATTGAAGTATAGTTAATAATTTGTAATTATTAATTTAAATTGTTTATTTGAGAATTTCAAATTACAACTTCAAATTGAAGTATAGTTAACAATTTGTAATTATTAATTCTAAATTGTTTATTTGAGAATTTTAAATTCACAACTTCAAATTGAAGTATAGTTAACAATTTGTAATTATTAATTCTAAATTGTTTATTTAAGAATTTCAAATTCACAACTTCAAATTGAAGTAAAGTTAAAATTTGAAATTATTATTTCTAAATTGTTTATTTGAGAATTTCAAATTCACAACTTCAAATTGAAGTATAGTTAACAATTTGTAATTATTAATTCTAAATTGTTTATTTGAGAATTTCAAATTCACAACTTCAAATTGAAGTATAGTTAACAATTTGTAATTATTAATTCTAAATTGTTTATTTGAGAATTTCAAATTCACAACTTCAAATTGAAGTATAGTTAACAATTTGAAATTATTAATTCTAAATTGTTTATTTGAGAATTTCAAATTCACAACTTCAAATTGAAGTATAGTTAACAATTTGTAATTATCAGTTCTAAATTGTTTATTTGAGAATTTCAAATTCACAACTTCAAATTGAAGTATAGTTAACAATTTGTAATTATTAATTCTAAATTGTTTATTTGAGAATTTCAAATTCACAACTTCAAATTCAAGTATAGTTAATAATTTGTAATTATTAATTCTAAATTGTTTATTTGAGAATTTCAAATTCACAACTTCAAATTAAGTATAGTTAATAATTTGAAATTATTAATTCTAAATTGTTTATTTGAGAATTTCAAATTCACAACTTCAAATTGAAGTATAGTTAACAATTTGTAATTATTAATTCTAAATTGTTTATTTGAGAATTTCAAATTCACAACTTCAAATTAAAGTATAGTTAACAATTTGTAATTATTAATTCTAAATTGTTTATTTAAGAATTTCAAATTCACAACTTCAAATTGAAGTATAGTTAACAATTTGTAATTATTAATTCTAAATTGTTTATTTGAGAATTTCAAATTCACAACTTCAAATTGAAGTATAGTTAACAATTTGTAATTATCAGTTCTAAATTGTTTATTTGAGAATTTCAAATTCACAACTTCAAATTAAAGTATAGTTAACAATTTGTAATTATTAATTCTAAATTGTTTATTTGAGAATTTCAAATTCACAACTTCAAATTGAAGTATAGTTAACAATTTGTAATTCTTAATTCTAAATTGTTTGTTTGAGAATTTCAAGTTCACAACTTTAAATTAAAGTATAGTTAACAATTTGTAATTATCAGTTCAAAATTGTTTATTTGAGAATTTCAAATTCACAACTTCAAATTGAAGAATAGTTAACAATTTGTAATTATTAATTCTAAATTGTTTATTTGCGAATATCAAATTCACAACTTCAAATTGAAGTATAGTTAATAACTTGAAATTATTAGTTCTAAATTGTTTATTTGAGAATTTCAAATTCACAACTTCAAATTGAAGTATAGTTAACAATTTGTAATTATTAATTTTAATTGTTTATTTGAGAATTTCAAATTCACAACTTCAAATTGAAGTATAGTTAACAATTTGTAATTCTTAATTCTAAATTGTTTGTTTGAGAATTTCAAGTTCACAACTTTAAATTAAAGTATAGTTAACAATTTGTAATTATCAGTTCTAAATTGTTTATTTGAGAATTTCAAATTCACAACTTCAAATTGAAGTATAGTTAACAATTTGTAATTATTATATCTAAATTGTTTATTTGAGAATTTCAAATTCACAACTTCAAATTGAAGTATAGTTAATAATTTGTAATTTTAATTCTAAATTGTTTATTTGAGAATTTCAAATTCACAACTTCAAATTAAAGTATAGTTAACAATTTGTAATTATCAGTTCTAAATTGTTTATTTGAGAATTTCAAATTCACAACTTCAAATTGAAGAATAGTTAACAATTTGTAATTATTAATTCTAAATTGTTTATTTGAGAATATCAAATTCACAACTTCAAATTGAAGTATAGTTAACAATTTGTAATTATCAGTTCTAAATTGTTTATTTGAGAATTTCAAATTCACAACTTCAAATTGAAGTATAGTTAACAATTTGTAATTACTAATTCTAAATTGTTTATTTGAGAATTTCAAATTCACAACTTCAATTTGAAGTATAGTTAACAATTTGTAATTATTAGTTCTAAATTGTTTATTTGAGAATTTCTAATTCACAACTTCAAATTGAAGTATAGTTAATAATTTGAAAGTATTAATTCTAAATTGTTTATTTAAGAATTTCAAATTCACAACTTCAAATTGAAGTATTGTTAATAACTTGAAATTATTAGTTCTAAATTGTTTATTTGAGAATTTCAAATTCACAACTTGAAATTGAAGTATAGTTAACAATTTGTAATTATAATTCTAAATTGTTTATTAGAGAATATCAAATTCACAACTTCAAATTGAAGTAATGTTAACAATTTGTAATTATTAATTCTAAATTGTTTATTTGAGATTTTAAATTCACAACTTCAAATTGAAGTATAGTTAATAATTTGAAATTATTAATTCTAAATTTTTATTTGAGAATTTCAAATTCACAACTTCAAATTGAAGTATAGTTAATAATTTGAAATTATTAATTCTAAATTATTTATTTGAGAATTTCAAATTCACAACTTCAAATTGAAGTATAGTTAATAATTTGTAATTATCAGTTCTAAATTGTTTATTTGAGAATTTCAAATTCACAACTTCAAATTGAAGTATAGTAACAATTTGTAATTATTAGTTTTAAATTGTTTATTTGAGAATTTTAAATTCACAACTTCAAATTGAAGTTAGTTAACAATTTGTAATTATAATTCTAAATTGTTTATTTGAGAATTTCAAATTCACAACTTCAAATTGAAGTATAGTTAATAATTTGAAATTATTAATTCTAAATTGTTTATTTGAGAATTTCAAATTCACAACTTCAAATTGAAGTATAGTTAACAATTTGTAATTATCAGTTCTAAATGTTTATTTGAGAATTTCAAATTCACAACTTCAAATTGAAGTATAGTTAACAATTTGTAATTATTAATTCTAAATTGTTTATTTGAGAATTTCAAATTCACAACTTCAAATTGAAGTATAGTTAACAATTTGTAATTATTAATTCTAAATTGTTTATTTGAGAATTTCAAATTCTCAACTTCAAATTAAGTATAGTAACAATTTGTAATTATTAATTCTAAATTGTTTATTTGAGAATTTCAAATTCACATTTCAAATTGAAGTATAGTTAATAATTTGAAATTATTAATTCTAAATTATTTATTTGAGAATTTTAAATTCACTACTTCATATTGAAGTATAGTTAATAATTTGAAATTATTAATTCTAAATTGTTTATTTGAGAATTTCAAATTCACAACTTCAAATTGAAGTATAGTTAATAACTTGAAATTATTAGTTCTAAATTGTTTATTTGAGAATTTCAAATTTACAGCTTCAAATTGAAGTATAGTTAACAATTTGTAATTATTAATTCTAAATTGTTTATTTAGAATTTCAAATTCACAACTTCAAATTGAAGTATAGTTAACAATTTGTAATTTTAATTCAAAATTGTTTGTTTGAGAATTTCAAGTTCACAACTTTAAATTAAAGTATAGTTAACAATTTGTAATTATCAGTTCTAAATTGTTTATTTGAGAATTTCAAATTCACAACTTCAAATTGAAGAATAGTTAACAATTTGTAATTATTAATTCTAAATTGTTTATTTGCGAATATCAAATTCACAACTTCAAATTGAAGTATAGTTAATAACTTGAAATTATTAGTTCTAAATTGTTTATTTGAGAATTTCAAATTCACAACTTCAATTTGAAGTATAGTTAACAATTTGTAATTATCAGTTCTAAATTGTTTATTTGAGAATTTCTAATTCACAACTTCAAATTGAAGTATAGTTAATAATTTGAAAGTATTAATTCTAAATTGTTTATTTAAGAATTTCTAATTCACAACTTCAAATTGAAGTATTGTTAATAACTTGAAATTATTAGTTCTAAATTGTTTATTTGAGAATTTCAAATTCACAACTTGAAATTGAAGTATAGTTAACAATTTGTAATTATTAATTCTAAATTGTTTATTAGAGAATATCAAATTCACAACTTCAAATTGAAGTAATGTTAACAATTTGTAATTATTAATTCTAAATTGTTTATTTGAGATTTTCAAATTCACAACTTCAAATTGAAGTATAGTTAATAATTTGAAATTATTAATTCTAAATTTTTTATTTGAGAATTTCAAATTCACAACTTCAAATTGAAGTATAGTTAATAATTTGTAATTATCAGTTCTAAATTGTTTATTTGAGAATTTCAAATTCACAACTTCAAATTGAAGTATAGTTAACAATTTGTAATTATTAATTCTAAATTGTTTATTTGAGAATTTCAAATTCACAACTTCAAATTGAAGTATAGTTAACAATTTGTAATTCTTAATTCTAAATTGTTTGTTTGAGAATTTCAAGTTCACAACTTTAAATTAAAGTATAGTTAACAATTTGTAATTATCAGTTCTAAATTGTTTATTTGAGAATTTCAAATTCACAACTTCAAATTGAAGAATAGTTAACAATTTGTAATTATTAATTCTAAATTGTTTATTTACGAATATCAAATTCACAACTTCAAATTGAAGTATAGTTAATAACTTGAAATTATTAGTTCTAAATTTTTATTTGAGAATTTCAAATTCACAACTTCAAATTGAAGTATAGTTAACAATTTGTAATTATTAATTCTAAATTGTTTATTTGAGAATTTCAAATTCACAACTTCAAATTGAAGTATAGTTAACAATTTGTAATTCTTAATTCTAAATTGTTTGTTTAATAATTTCAAGTTCACAACTTTAAATTAAAGTATAGTTAACAATTTGTAATTCTTAATTCTAAATTGTTTGTTTAAGAATTTCTAGTTCACAACTTCAAATTGAAGTATAGTTAACAATTTGTAATTATTAATTCTAAATTGTTTATTTGCGAATATCAAATTCACAACTTCAAATTGAATTATAGTTAATAACTTGAAATTATTAGTTCTAAATTGTTTATTTGAGAATTTCAAATTCACAACTTCAAATTGAAGTATAGTTAACAATTTGTAATTATTAATTCTAAATTGTTTATTTGAGAATTTCAAATTCAAACTTCAAATTGAAGTATAGTTAACAATTTGTAATTATTAATTCTAAATTGTTTATTTGAGAATTTCAAATTCACAACTTCAAATTGAAGTATAGTTAACAATTTGTAATTATTAATTCTAAATTGTTTATTTGAGAATTTCAAATTCACAACTTCAAATTGAAGTATAGTTAACAATTTGTAATTATTAATTCTAAATTGTTTATTTGAGAATTTCAAATTCACAACTTCAAATTGAAGTATAGTTAACAATTTGTAATTATTAATTCTAAATTGTTTATTTGAGAATTTCAAATTCACAACTTCAAATTGAAGTATAGTTAACAATTTGTAATTATTAATTCTAAATTGTTTATTTGAGAATTTCAATTCACAACTTCAAATTGAAGTATAGTTAACAATTTGTAATTATTAATTCTAAATTGTTTATTTGAGAATTTCAAATTCACAACTTCAAATTGAAGTATAGTTAACAATTTGTAATTATTAGTTCTAAATTGTTTATTTGAGAATTTCAAATTCACAACTTCAAATTGAAGTATAGTTAACAATTTGTAATTATTAATTCTAAATTGTTTATTTGAGAATTTCAAATTCACAACTTCAAATTGAAGTATAGTTAAAATTTGTAATTATTAATTCTAAATTGTTTATTTGAGAATTTCAAATTCACAACTTCAAATTGAAGTATAGTTAACAATTTGTAATTATTAATTCTAAATTGTTTATTTGAGAATTTCAAATTCACAACTTCAAATTGAAGTATAGTTAACAATTTGTAATTATTAATTCTAAATTGTTTATTTGAGAATTTCAAATTCACAACTTCAAATTGAAGTATAGTTAATAATTTGAAATTATTAATTCTAAATTGTTTATTTGAGAATTTCAAATTCACAACTTCAAATTGAAGTATAGTTAATAATTTGTAATTATTAATTCTAAATTGTTTATTTGAGAATTTCAAATTCACAACTTCAAATTGAAGTATAGTTAATAATTTGTAATTATTAATTCTAAATTGTTTATTTGAGAATTTCAAATTCACAACTTCAAATTGAAGTATAGTTAACAATTTGTAATTATATTCTAAATTGTTTATTTGAGAATTTCAAATTCACAACTTCAAATTGAAGTATAGTTAACAATTTGTAATTATTAATTCTAAATTGTTTATTTGAGAATTTCAAATTCACAACTTCAAATTGAAGTATAGTTAACAATTTGTAATTATTAGTTCTAAATTGTTTATTTGAGAATTTCAAATTCACAACTTCAAATTGAAGTATAGTTAACAATTTGTAATTATTAATTCTAAATTGTTTATTTGAGAATTTCAAATTCACAACTTCAAATTGAAGTATAGTTAATAATTTGAAATTATTAATTCTAAATTATTTATTTGAGAATTTTAAATTCACTACTTCAAATTGAAGTATAGTTAATAACTTGAAATTATTAATTCTAAATTGTTTATTTGAGAATTTCAAATTCACAACTTCAAATTGAAGTATAGTTAACAATTTGTAATTATTACTTCTAAATTGTTTATTTGAGAATTTCAAATTCACAACTTCAAATTGAAGTATAGTTAACAATTTGTAATTATCAGTTCTAAATTGTTTATTTGAGAATTTCAAATTCACATCTTCAAATTAAAGTATAGTTAACAATTTGTAATTATTAATTCTAAATTGTTTATTTGAGAATTTCAAATTCACAACTTCAAATTGAAGTATAGTTAATAACTTGAAATTATTAATTCTAAATTGTTTATTTGTGAATTTCAAATTCACAACTTCAAGTTGAAGTATAGTTAAGAATTTGTAATTATTAATTCTAAATTGTATATTTGAGAATTTCAAATTCACAACTTCAAATTGAAGTATAGTTAACAATTTGTAATTACTAATTCTAAATTGTTTATTTGAGAATTTCAAATTCACAACTTCAAATTAAAGTATAGTTAACAATTTGTAATTATCAGTTCTAAATTGTTTATTTAAAAATTTCAAATACACAACATCAAATTAAAGTATAGTTAACAATCTGTAATTATTAATTCTAAATTGTTTATTTGAGAATTTCAAATTCACAACTTCAAATTGAAGTATAGTTAACAATTTGTAATTACATATTCTATATTGTTTATTTGAGAATTTCAAATTCACAACTTCAAATTGAAGTATAGTTAACAATTTGTAATTATTAATTCTAAATTGTTTATTTGAGAATTTCAAATTCACAACTTCAAATTGAAGTATAGTTAACAATTTGTAATTATCAGTTCTAAATTGTATATTTGAGAATTTCAAATTCACAACTTCAAATTGAAGTATAGTTAACAATTTGTAATTATTAATTCTAAATTGTTTATTTGAGAATTTCAAATTCACAACTTCAAATTGAAGTATAGTTAACAATTTGTAATTATCAGTTCTAAATTGTTTATTTGAGAATTTCTAATTCACAACTTCAAATTGAATTATAGTTAATAATTTGAAAGTATTAATTCTAAATTGTTTATTTGAGAATTTCAAATTCACAACTTTAAATTAAAGTATAGTTAACAATTTGTAATTATTAATTCTAAATTGTTTATTTGAGAGATTCAAATTCACAACTTCAAATTGAAGTATAGTTAACAATTTGTAATTATAAATTCTAAATTGTTTATTTGAGAATTTCAAATTCACATCTTCAAATTGAAGTATAGTTAACAATTTGTAATTATTAATTCTAAATTGTTTATTTGAGAATTTCAAATTCACAACTTCAAATTGAAGTATAGTTAATAACTTGAAATTATTAATTCTAAATTGTTTATTTGTGAATTTCAAATTCACAACTTCAAGTTGAAGTATAGTTAAGAATTTGTAATTATTAATTCTAAATTGTATATTTGAGAATTTCAAATTCACAACTTCAAATTGAAGTATAGTTAACAATTTGTAATTACTAATTCTAAATTGTTTATTTGAGAATTTCAAATTCACAACTTCAAATTAAAGTATAGTTAACAATTTGTAATTATCAGTTCTAAATTGTTTATTTAAAAATTTCAAATACACAACATCAAATTAAAGTATAGTTAACAATTTGTAATTATTAATTCTAAATTGTTTATTTGAGAATTTCAAATTCACAACTTCAAATTGAAGTATAGTTAACAATTTGTAATTACATATTCTATATTGTTTATTTGAGAATTTCAAATTCACAACTTCAAATTAAGTATAGTTAACAATTTGTAATTATTAATTCTAAATTGTTTATTTGAGAATTTCAAATTCACAACTTCAAATTGAAGTATAGTTAATAACTTGAAATTATTAGTTCTAAATTGTTTATTTGAGAATTTCAAATTCACAACTTCAAATTAAAGTATAGTTAACAATTTGTAATTATTAATTCTAAATTGTTTATTTGAGAGATTCAAATTCACAACTTCAAATTAAAGTATAGTTAACAATTTGTAATTATCAGTTCTAAATTGTTTATTTGAGAATTTCTAATTCACAACTTCAAATTGAATTATAGGTAATAATTTAAAGTATTAATTCTAAATTGTTTATTTGAGAATTTCAAATTCACAACTTCAAATTGAAGTATAGTTAATAACTTGAAATTATTAGTTCTAAATTGTTTATTTGAGAATTTCTAATTCACAACTTCAAATTGAATTATAGTTAATAATTTGAAAGTATTAATTCTAAATTGTTTATTTGAGAATTTCAAATTCACAACTTCAAATTAAAGTATAGTTAACAATTTGTAATTATTAATTCTAAATTGTTTATTTGAGAATTCAAAATCACAACTTCAAATTGAAGTATAGTTAACAATTTGTAATTATCAGTTCTAAATTGTATATTTGAGAATTTCAAATTCACAACTTCAAATTGAAGTATAGTTAACAATTTGTAATTATTAATTCTAAATTGTTTATTTGAGAATTTCAAATTCACAACTTCAAATTGAAGTATAGTTAACAATTTGTAATTATCAGTTCTAAATTGTTTATTTGAGAATTTCAAATTCACAACTTCAAATTGAAGTATAGTTAATAACTTGAAATTATTAGTTCTAAATTGTTTATTTGAGAATTTCTAATTCACAACTTCAAATTGAATTATAGTTAATAATTTGAAAGTATTAATTCTAAATTGTTTATTTGAGAATTTCTAATTCACAACTTCAAATTGAATTATAGTTAATAATTTGAAAGTATTAATTCTAAATTGTTTATTTGAGAATTTCAAATTCACAACTTCAAATTGAAGTATAGTTAACAATTTGTAATTATCAGTTCTAAATTGTATATTTGAGAATTTCAAATTCACAACTTCAAATTGAAGTATAGTTAACAATTTGTAATTATTAATTCTAAATTGTTTATTTGAGAATTTCAAATTCACAACTTCAAATTGAAGTATAGTTAACAATTTGTAATTATCAGTTCTAAATTGTTTATTTGAGAATTTCTAATTCACAACTTCAAATTGAATTATAGTTAATAATTTGAAAGTATTAATTCTAAATTGTTTATTTGAGAATTTCAAATTCACAACTTCAAATTAAAGTATAGTTAACAATTTGTAATTATTAATTCTAAATTGTTTATTTGAGAGATTCAAATTCACAACTTCAAATTGAAGTATAGTTAACAATTTGTAATTATCAGTTCTAAATTGTTTATTTGAGAATTTCTAATTCACAACTTCAAATTGAATTATAGTTAATAATTTGAAAGTATTAATTCTAAATTGTTTATTTGAGAATTTCAAATTCACAACTTCAAATTGAAGTATAGTTAATAACTTGAAATTATTAGTTCTAAATTGTTTATTTGAGAATTTCAAATTCACAACTTCAAATTGAAGTATAGTTAACAATTTGTAATTATAAATTCTAAATTGTTTATTTGAGAATTTCAAATTCACATCTTCAAATTGAAGTATAGTTAACAATTTGTAATTATTAATTCTAA
This sequence comes from Lycocerus yunnanus, assembly GCA_036346125.1. Taxonomy (NCBI): domain Eukaryota; kingdom Metazoa; phylum Arthropoda; class Insecta; order Coleoptera; family Cantharidae; genus Lycocerus; species Lycocerus yunnanus. The sequence continues at coordinate 7,749 of JARFIX010000471.1, read as the reverse complement.
ATTGTTTATTTGAGAATTTCAAATTCACAACTTCAAATTGAAGTATAGTTAATAACTTGAAATTATTAATTCTAAATTGTTTATTTGTGAATTTCAAATTCACAACTTCAAGTTGAAGTATAGTTAAGAATTTGTAATTATTAATTCTAAATTGTATCTTTGAGAATTTCAAATTCACAACTTCAAATTGAAGTATAGTTAACAATTTGTAATTACTAATTCTAAATTGTTTATTTGAGAATTTCAAATTCACAACTTCAAATTAAAGTATAGTTAACAATTTGTAATTATCAGTTCTAAATTGTTTATTTAAAAATTTCAAATACACAACATCAAATTAAAGTATAGTTAACAATTTGTAATTATTAATTCTAAATTGTTTATTTGAGAATTTCAAATTCACAACTTCAAATTGAAGTATAGTTAACAATTTGTAATTACATATTCTATATTGTTTATTTGAGAATTTCAAATTCACAACTTCAAATTGAAGTATAGTTAACAATTTGTAATTATTAATTCTAAATTGTTTATTTGAGAATTTCAAATTCACAACTTCAAATTGAAGTATAGTTAACAATTTGTAATTATCAGTTCTAAATTGTATATTTGAGAATTTCAAATTCACAACTTCAAATTGAAGTATAGTTAACAATTTGTAATTATTAATTCTAAATTGTTTATTTGAGAATTTCAAATTCACAACTTCAAATTGAAGTATAGTTAACAATTTGTAATTATCAGTTCTAAATTGTTTATTTGAGAATTTCTAATTTACAACTTCAAATTGAATTATAGTTAATAATTTGAAAGTATTAATTCTAAATTGTTTATTTGAGAATTTCAAATTCACAACTTCAAATTGAAGTATAGTTAACAATTTGTAATTATCAGTTTTAAATTATTTATTAGTGAATTTCAAATAAACAACTTCAAATTGAAGTATAGTTAACAATTTGTAATTATCAGTTCTAAATTGTTTATTTGAAAATTTCTAATTCACAACTTCAAATTGAATTATAGTTAATAATTTGAAAGTATTAATTCTAAATTGTTTATTTGAGAATTTCAAATTCACAACTTCAAATTGAAGTATAGTTAATAACTTGAAATTATTAGTTCTAAATTGTTTATTTGAGAATTTCAAATTCACAACTTCAAATTGAATTATAGTTAATAATTTGAAAGTATTAATTCTAAATTGTTTATTTGAGAATTTCAAATTCACAACTTCAAATTGAAGTATAGTTAATAACTTGAAATTATTAGTTCTAAATTGTTTATTTGAGAATTTCAAATTCACAACTTCAATTTGAAGTATAGTTAACAATTTGTAATTATCAGTTCTAAATTGTTTATTTGAGAATTTCTAATTCACAACTTCAAACTGAAGTATAGTTAACAATTTGTAATTATTAATTCTAAATTGTTTATTCGAGAATTTCAAATTCACAACTTCAAATTGAAGTATAGTTAACAATTTGTAATTAATAATGCTAAATTGTTTATTTGAGAATTTCAAATTCACAACTTCAAATTGAAGTATAGTTAATAACTTGAAATTATTAGTTCTAAATTGTTTATTTGAGAATTTCAAATTCACAACTTCAATTTGAAGTATAGTTAACAATTTGTAATTATCAGTTCTAAATTGTTTATTTGAGAATTTCTAATTCACAACTTCAAACTGAAGTATAGTTAACAATTTGTAATTATCAGTTCTAAATTGTTTATTTGAGAATTTCTAATTCACAACTTCAAACTGAAGTATAGTTAACAATTTGTAATTATTAATTCTAAATTGTTTATTCGAGAATTTCAAATTCACAACTTCAAATTGAAGTATAGTTAACAATTTGTAATTACTACTTCTAAATTGTTTATTTGAGAATTTCAAATTCACAACTTCAATTTGAAGTATAGTTAACAATTTGTAATTATCAGTTCTAAATTGTTTATTTGAGAATTTCTAATTCACAACTTTAAATTGAATTATAGTTAATAATTTGAAAGTATTAATTCTAAATTGTTTATTTGAGAATTTCAAATTCACAATTTCAAATTGAAGTATAGTTAATAACTTGAAATTATTAATTCTAAATTGTTTGTTTGAGAATTTTAAATTCACAACTTCAAATTAAAGTATAGTTAACAATTTGTAATTATTAATTCTAAATTGTTTATTTGAGAGATTCAAATTCACAACTTCAAATTGAAGTATAGTTAACAATTTGTAATTATCAGTTCTAAATTGTTTATTTGAGAATTTCTAATTCACAACTTCAAATTGAATTATAGTTAATAATTTGAAAGTATTAATTCTAAATTGTTTATTTGAGAATTTCAAATTCACAACTTCAAATTGAAGTATAGTTAATAACTTGAAATTATTAGTTCTAAATTGTTTATTTGAGAATTTCAAATTCACAACTTCAAATTGAATTATAGTTAATAATTTGAAAGTATTAATTCTAAATTGTTTATTTGAGAATTTCAAATTCACAACTTCAAATTGAAGTATAGTTAATAACTTGAAATTATTAGTTCTAAATTGTTTATTTGAGAATTTCAAATTCACAACTTCAATTTGAAGTATAGTTAACAATTTGTAATTATCAGTTCTAAATTGTTTATTTGAGAATTTCTAATTCACAACTTCAAACTGAAGTATAGTTAACAATTTGTAATTATTAATTCTAAATTGTTTATTCGAGAATTTCAAATTCACAACTTCAAATTGAAGTATAGTTAACAATTTGTAATTAATAATCAAATTGTTTATTTGAGAATTTCAAATTCACAACTTCAAATTGAAGTATAGTTAATAATTTTAAATTATTAATTCTAAATTGTTTATTTATAAATTTCAAATTCACAACTTCAAAATGAAGTATAGTTAACATTTTGTAATTATCAGTTCTAAATTGTTTATTTGAGAATTTCAAATTCACAACTTCAAATTGAAGTATAGTTAACAATTTGTAATTATTAATTCTAAATTGTTTATTTGAGAGATTCAAATTCACAACTTCAAATTGAAGTATAGTTAACAATTTGTAATTACTACTTCTAAATTGTTTATTTGAGAATTTCAAATTCACAACTTCAATTTGAAGTATAGTTAACAATTTGTAATTATCAGTTCTAAATTGTTTATTTGAGAATTTCTAATTCACAACTTCAAATTAAAGTATAGTTAATAATTTGAAAGTATTAATTCTAAATTGTTTATTTGAGAATTTCAAATTCACAACTTCAAATTGAAGTATAGTTAACAATTTGTAATTATTAGTTCTAAATTGTTTATTTGAGAATTTCAAATTCACAACTTCAAATTGAAGTATAGTTAACAATTTGTAATTATTAATTCTAAATTGTTTATTTGAGAATTTCAAATTCACAACTTCAAATTGAAGTATAGTTAATAATTTGTAATTATTAATTCTAAATTGTTTATTTGAGAATTTCAAATTCACAACTTCAAATTGAAGTATAGTTAACAATTTGTAATTATCAGTTCTAAATTGTTTATTTGAGAATTTCAAATTCACAACTTCAAATTGAAGTATAGTTAATAATTTGTAATTATTAATTCTAAATTGTTTATTTGAGAATTTCAAATTCACAACTTCAAATTGAAGTATAGTTAATAATTTAAAATTATTAATTCCAAATTGTTTATTTGAGAATTTCAAATTCACAACTTCAAATTGAAGTATAGTTAAAATTTGTAATTATTAATACTAAAATGTTTATTTGAGAATTGCAAATTCACAACTTCAAATTGAAGTATAGTTAACAATTTGTAATTATCAGTTCTAAATTGTTTATTTGAGAATTTCAAATTCACAACTTCAAATTGAAGTATAGTTAACAATTTGTAATTATTAATTCTAAATTGTTTATTTGAGAATTTCAAATTCACAACTTCAAATTGAAGTATAGTTAACAATTTGTAATTATATTCTAAATTGTTTATTTGAGAATTTCAAATTCACAACTTAAAATTTGAAGTATAGTTAACAATTTGTAATTATCAGTTCTAAATTGTTTATTTGAGAATTTCAAATTCACAACTTCAAATTGAAGTATAGTTAATAATTTGAAATTATTAATTCTAAATTGTTTATTTGAGAATTTCAAATTCACAACTTCAAATTGAAGTATAGTTAATAATTTGTAATTATTAATTCTAAATTGTTTATTTGAGAATTTCAAATTCACAACTTCAAATTGAAGTATAGTTAACAATTTGTAATTATATTCTAAATTGTTTATTTGAGAATTTCAAATTCACAACTTCAAATTGAAGTATAGTTAACAATTTGTAATTATTAATTCTAAATTGTTTATTTGAGAATTTCAAATTCACAACTTCAAATTGAAGTATAGTTAAAATTTGTAATTATTAATTCTAAATTGTTTATTTGAGAATTTCAAATTCACAACTTCAAATTGAAGTATAGTTAACAATTTGTAATTATTAATTCTAAATTGTTTATTTGAGAATTTCAAATTCACAACTTCAAATTGAAGTATAGTTAACAATTTGTAATTATTAATTCTAAATTGTTTATTTGAGAATTTCAAATTCACAACTTCAAATTGAAGTATAGTTAACAATTTGTAATTATTAGTTCTAAATTGTTTATTTGAGAATTTCAAATTCACAACTTCAAATTGAAGTATAGTTAAAATTTGTAATTATTAATTCTAAATTGTTTATTTGAGAATTTCAAATTCACAACTTCAAATTGAAGTATAGTTAAAATTTGTAATTATTAGTTCTAAATTGTTTATTTGAGAATTTCAAATTCACAACTTCAAATTGAAGTATAGTTAATAATTTGTAATTATTAATTCTAAATTGTTTATTTGAGAATTTCAAATTCACAACTTCAAATTGAAGTATAGTTAACAATTTGTAATTATTAATTCTAAATTGTTTATTTGAGAATTTCAAATTCACAACTTCAAATTGAAGTATAGTTAACAATTTGTAATTATTAATTCTAAATTGTTTATTTGAGAATTTCAAATTCACAACTTCAAATTAAAGTATAGTTAACAATTTGTAATTATCAGTTCTAAATTGTTTATTTGAGAATTTCAAATTCACAACTTCAAATTGAAGTATAGTTAACAATTTGTAATTATTAATTCTAAATTGTTTATTTGAGAATTTCAAATTCACAACTTCAAATTGAAGTATAGTTAACAATTTGTAATTACTAATTCTAAATTGTTTATTTGAGAATTTCAAATTCACAACTTCAAATTGAAGTATAGTTAACAATTTGTAATTATCAGTTCTAAATTGTTTATTTGAGAATTTCAAATTCACAACTTCAAATTGAAGTATAGTTAACAATTTGTAATTATTAATTCTAAATTGTTTATTTGAGAATTTCAAATTCACAACTTCAAATTGAAGTATAGTTAACAATTTGTAATTATTATTCTAAATTGTTTATTTGAGAATTTCAAATTCACAACTTCAAATTGAAGTATAGTTAACAATTTGTAATTATTAATTCTAAATTGTTTATTTGAGAATTTCAAATTCACAACTTCAAATTGAAGTATAGTTAACAATTTGTAATTATCAGTTCTAAATTGTTTATTTGAGAATTTCAAATTCACAACTTCAAATTGAAGTATAGTTAACAATTTGTAATTATTAATTCTAAATTGTTTATTTGAGAATTTCAAATTCACAACTTCAAATTGAAGTATAGTTAACAATTTGTAATTATTAATTCTAAATTGTTTATTTGAGAATTTCAAATTCACAACTTCAAATTGAAGTATAGTTAACAATTTGTAATTATAATTCTAAATTGTTTATTTGAGAATTTCAAATTCACAACTTCAAATTGAAGTATAGTTAACAATTTGTAATTATTAATTCTAAATTGTTTATTTGAGAATTTCAAATTCACAACTTCAAATTGAAGTATAGTTAATAATTTGTAATTATTAGTTCTAAATTGTTTATTTGAGAATTTCAAATTCACAACTTCAAATTAAGTATAGTTAACAATTTGTAATTATTAATTCTAAATTGTTTATTTGAGAATTTCAAATTCACAACTTCAAATTGAAGTATAGTTAACAATTTGTAATTATTAGTTCTAAATTGTTTATTTGAGAATTTCAAATTCACAACTTCAAATTGAAGTATAGTTAACAATTTGTAATTATTAATTCTAAATTGTTTATTTGAGAATTTCAAATTCACAACTTCAAATTAAAGTATAGTTAACAATTTGTAATTATCAGTTCTAAATTGTTTATTTGAAATTTCAAATTCACAACTTCAAATTAAAGTATAGTTAACAATTTGTAATTATTAATTCTAAATTGTTTATTTGAGAATTTCAAATTCACAACTTCAAATTGAAGTATAGTTAACAATTTGTAATTATCATTCTAAATTGTTTATTTGAGAATTTCAAATTCACAACTTCAAATTGAAGTATAGTTAACAATTTGTAATTATTATTCTAAATTGTTTATTTGAGAATTTCAAATTCACAACTTCAAATTGAAGTATAGTTAACAATTTGTAATTATAGTTCTAAATTGTTTATTTGAGAATTTCAAATTCACAACTTCAAATTGAAGTATAGTTAACAATTTGTAATTATTAATTCTAAATTGTTTATTTGAGAATTTCAAATTCACAACTTCAAATTGAAGTATAGTTAACAATTTGTAATTATTAATTCTAAATTGTTTATTTGAGAATTTCAAATTCACAACTTCAAATTAAAGTATAGTTAACAATTTGTAATTATTATTCTAAATTGTTTATTTGAGAATTTCAAATTCACAACTTCAAATTGAAGTATAGTTAACAATTTGTAATTATTAATTCTAAATTGTTTATTTGAGAATTTCAAATTCACAACTTCAAATTGAAGTATAGTTAATAATTTGAAATTATTAGTTCTAAATTGTTTATTTGAGAATTTCAAATTCACAACTTCAAATTGAAGTATAGTTAACAATTTGTAATTATTAATTCTAAATTGTTTATTTGAGAATTTCAAATTCACAACTTCAAATTGAAGTATAGTTAACAATTTGTAATTATTAATTCTAAATTGTTTATTTGAGAATTTCAAATTCACAACTTCAAATTGAAGTATAGTTAACAATTTGTAATTATCAGTTCTAAATTGTTTATTTGAGAATTTCAAATTCACAACTTCAAATTGAAGTATAGTTAACAATTTGTAATTATTATTCTAAATTGTTTATTTGAGAATTTCAAATTCACAACTTCAAATTGAAGTATAGTTAATAATTTGTAATTATTAATTCTAAATTGTTTATTTGAGAATTTCAAATTCACAACTTCAAATTAAGTATAGTTAACAATTTGTAATTATCAGTTCTAAATTGTTTATTTGAGAATTTCAAATTCACAACTTCAAATTGAAGTATAGTTAACAATTTGTAATTATTAATTCTAAATTGTTTATTTGAGAATTTCAAATTCACAACTTCAAATTGAAGTATAGTTAACAATTTGTAATTATCAGTTCTAAATTGTTTATTTGAGAATTTCAAATTCACAACTTCAAATTGAAGTATAGTTAACAATTTGTAATTATTAATTCTAAATTGTTTATTTGAGAATTTCAAATTCACAACTTCAAATTGAAGTATAGTTAACAATTTGTAATTATCTATTCTAAATTGTTTATTTGAGAATTTCAAATTCACAACTTCAAATTGAAG